>APFE030747899.1:0-16228 GCA_000404065.3 Pinus taeda | reverse complement strand
AGGAGATGTCTTAAGGGCATATGAAGCTCATGTTTAGAGGTAAATAAGGCAAGTGGTTTCAAGTATTGTCACTTCTCACAAGTCCCGGAATGGGTCCTCCAAAATGGCGGAGAGGGGTAACAGGGACGGTGACAAACGGTGACAAATTACTTTGTAACAAAGACCATGGTGACATGAATGAGATGTTGATAATGATTTGTTCAATGAGGCACATCCAACTGAGTGATGGCAGTGACCGAAACATGAAAATATTGAAGGAGCAGCAATAGACTTAGACACACTAGCTAGTGACCAAATTTTATTCTAAAAACCTAGTGAGATGATAAAATTTTACGTGAGACCCCTAACAAAACTTGGTAAAAACATATTTGATCACCGGTGGTAGGCATAACTGACTGACACTAACATTGGCTCTAGCTGGGGATGGAAGCTCCTTGGAGGTGTCAAGAATAGCGTAGACTAGGTAGCCTTATTCATTGGGCATGGAGTCAAAATGAAAAGACCAAACTCAAAACTGAAAACTGACTGACTAACTAAATTTGACAAATTGAACTGACTTGACTATAAAAAACACACTAACTGAACTTACTTATGGCAGTAGACAATCGAGATCTTAGGGCCTTCACCTTAGGATTCAAATCCTGATGATAATTGCCCACTTCTTGAAGATGTATATACAATCATGTGTAATGATCCCTCTAGTGTAACCAATCTAGCAAATGGCTACTTATTTGAATTATGCTCGTACTTTCCTTGAGTAGTCAAAACAAAAAAGAAAGTGGCAACTCAACTTTTCTGCTCGATCCAATACATGTATTTATAAACTTGTAAAATTCTTCCTCTACTGATGACTGTAATAAACACACTAGAGGATCATGAAAATCATGCGACATAAGATCTTCTGGATGATTAAAAGCAGTTAAACAAACCTTTTTCTACAATGCTAGTTTGTCTAAATGTTGAAATTGATTCCCATCAAATGGAATGAGAGCAAACTTTTTTTCATTATCATCATCCACAATAGATAAGGGCTCTGAATTTCCTTGAATTTCATCAAATACATCTACAAGATCATATGCAACAAGCATGTCTTCATCATTAACTAGATCACATAGAATTTGGCAAGGTCGTTACAACTCATCAATAGAATCATGAAATAAAACCTGGCTTTCATCATTCAAATCTGATTGATCTTTAATCATGGAATAAAATAATGTTTGTTGGAGATGTTCTTGTGGATCATAAGACTGTTGCAAATCAGCAAATGATTCTTCAATGATATGCTCAATTACCTTTACCTGATGATTGGAAAGAGGACTTTGTTCGACAACCATAGTCACGTTAATGTGTACACCCAAAGGATCTAAAATAACTTGTTCTTTTTCATTATTCTCCTCTTCTTCATTATTTTCAGGCCGTTGAATTTCTTCCTTAACCTCTAGCTTATAAGTGTGTTGTGTTGCTGCTAGAATTATTTCCTATGGGTAATCTATATGGGCATCTAGACAATATTCATCATCTGATTCTTCATCAATCATAGAGGAATCCACTGTTTGTTGAGTATGATCTCTTGTTTCAAAGTGATTAGCTTCTTCAGATTGCTATTTGGAAGAAAATTCATAAAGGGCCTCTATGATCTCATAATCTAGATAGTCTTCATCACCAAAATTCTCTTAAAGGTATTGAATGAAGTTTTCACAAGATTCACAACAATCTTCGAACAACAAAAATGAATGATGAGATTTTCCATAAAAATCAAAGGATGTTGTGTGGAAATCTTTAAGAGAGTATAAGCTACCTAAGTTTAACCCTTCATACCATGATCTTGCTTTTCCTTCTAGGGTAGCCATAAACATTTTCATCAAACAATCCTGATGAAACCTAATCCTGAGCTTATGTATATGCCAATGAAATTTGATTAGATGCAGAATAGTTTCATCCTTGTTTCCATCTATGAATTTGGGCAGATTAGTTTGCCAATCTATGCAATGAATATGATTCGGAAAACCAAGAATGTGAGTACGATTCATAGGAGCATACGTTCGAGCAGTTGAATACATTTTGAAAATAGTTAAGTCACCAAGAAGTTCTTCAAACTACTGGTTTTTGAACAGTGGAGTTGCCATGAAAATTCTAAACCTTTGGATTCTTCAACAGTAGAGTTGCCAGGTGAAAGATGCACAACCTTTCTGTGTCTGATCATTGTTCACCATTAGCAATTAGATCTGATCTTTGTCGTTCTTTCCCAAGGAAGATATATTACTCGTTTCCTTGGAAACAATGCCAAAATGTTATCCTCCACAATGTCCCAAGCTGAACGGAATCAACAGAGGTAACCACAGACCAAGCTTTCAGTTTAGTGGCTAGCCCTACCAAACTAGAGAGGGATCACTCTATGAGATCACAGCCAAAAAATTGACTGCAATATAAAATCATTTTAGGCTAGATATGCTAGGCTCAGGCAGGTTTTGAAAATATAAGGTTTTGATGTTGGACAAGGGATGCAAACTAGGTAACTAGGTCAAAGGATCAAAAGGGTAACACAAACAAATATATAAAGGAGTAAGGTACCAAGAGTTTTATGATGGCTTAGGGTTTGTCAATGTAGTGTAGTGTATTGTTTAGAAGAAACAAGAGGTATTAATGAGCATGTAGATCATGAATTCATTAAGCAAGAAAGAAAATAATACATAATGATATTCCCATCAAAACAGAACTTTGTGCGAAGAATTCTTCTTATAAACTTTAAGGAAAACCATTGAAGAACTGATGAATGGAAAGAGAAGATGAATATATTTCATATAAAACTATAACATAGAAAATACAACATCAAAAACTCACTACACATGAATTCCTAGATAATAGCTACAACTGCAAACTTGATTTCCTGAAAATGCTCAAGCACAAGCTACAATAGTTCTCTCCTCAGATGTCCAACCCTTCTATCTGACTCATAAAATGACACATAGAGACTAAAATAAACCGTTTCTCCCTCCTCAGGGGCCGAATCCATGAGTGGTGGAACAGTTCCCAGGAATATCTCAACCAATAACTGAGACTAAGAAGGTTGAATGCAAACTCTTCATTTAGATATTGACTTGAGTTTTTCCTCTTTAATGAGGCCTAAGTCTACATAAAAACAACTTAACGATACTAATTACCCACTATAACATCATATTTACATTAGGATTAATCAATTACATCATTTGCGTAGGTAAAAAGTAAAACTAGGTCAAATTGATGAAGAAAATCAGCCTCCTAGAAAAAGTGTAGCGAATTTGGAAAAAGCGCAGCATGGTTGAGGAAAAACGCAGCGTGAGATTGCATGACACTTTTGGAGGACTTTCTGAACTACAAATTGAGCTCATGATAATGAATTGGAAATATATTTCTATGTAGTTATCTATAGAGTTCTCAAGCACTTAAAATGATGAAGTATAGCTCCTCAAAAGTGACTTCTCCCAAGATTGGTCAAAAAGCACATGGCCTCCAAAAACAGGGCAAAAAGGTGTTTTTAAGGTAGTTTTTGGCCATTTTCACCCTATTAAAGTTGATGAATTGGGTTGCTTGGTGTCCAAAGTTGATGTAAGGGTCAAAATATATTCAACCATGTAGAGTTTTTTCCATTTGGAGCTCTCCAGAAAAAGCACAACGTGGACCACACTTCGCTTTTGGCAAAGTGATTGTGCCAAAAATTGCCAAATTTGACCAAAAATTTGCAAATGACCAAAATTTTCACCAAAATTTCTCAAAATTTATGTATAAGGTATTAATATGTTGTACTACACTATCATAGATGCATCAACCAACAAATCAAGCTTACCCTTCTCCTTTTGACCGATTAGGGTTTTTCTTAGCCTTGCTTTCATTTGTTTGACCTTTGCTCTCAAAATAAAGTTCCTTATGTAATAATGGGCAGCCATGTGTTTTTGTAGCCTGTTTTCCCTGTTTCCCCTCTTGAGAAGCTTCTCAAAATGGTCATTGACCTTGTCAAGCCAATATTCTTTGTCTCTATTGATTTCTTTGTCAATGAGCTTTGATGTAGGGTTGGTAGAATTGGGCATCCAACTCTTGGGTCTTAAACAATTTTGCACCCATGTTCGGTATCCCTGTGACTACTGCTATGATGTCAACTGACATAGAGAATGTCACCTCTGCAATTGTGACTTGATCATTCTTAGGATGTGTGGCAAACAAACTAGTCAACCTAGCATGACATTTGACTTTTTTCAACTTTCTCACAAAACTCAAGACACCATACATGCTAAAAACATTACTTGGAGAGTGGTAAGGAAATCAACTTCTATGTATTGAGGGGTTCATACCCTGTCATTTTCCCACCCTTTTTAAAGGCCTCCTTTCTTTGTCCATAGTAAACTTGTGAGTGCAAACCCTAGAGGGAAAAACAAGGGAAGTAAATGAGGGAATAAGATGAAGGGGTTAGGGAATACGAATGGGTGTAGGAAAAATTTATGAGATGGGGAGGGATGTTAGGGAACTTAGGGAAGTGGAGGGAAGTGAAAAGAGTGAGGGAATAGAGCTAGGGAATTTATATGCAGTCCCAGTTATGAAGGTTGCCAAAAATGCAGCGTATGGCTAAGTTTTAAGTATAGAAGGTTTTAGGAATGAGAGTGAAGGGGTGTGAGGGTGGATAAAATGTATAGGAATAGGGTTTGTAGGCTTGCAAACATGAAAAGGAGAGCTTCCCACAGAAACAAAGTGAGGTAGCTTGAGACCAATTTTTTGGAATGTCTTTGGCCAAAAAAATGTTGAGGAAGTGGTTGGTGATGAATGAGATCTCTTTAGCCATGAAATGAGTGAGGAAATGAGTTATGATGGCCTTTTAGAGCTTGTAATAGTCAATTTATTTTCATATTAGTGGGGTGGACCACACTATGTCTTTTTCACTTTTTCTTTGGAAACTATGTAGCTTGGGAACATTCAATGCATTTTTGGAGCATTAGAGCTTATTACATCATATTTGAAACAATTTTCACTTTGAAATAAAGCAATGTTGACAAATTCCCTATTACTACTCCTTTATTTCCTTGTTTATTGAATGAAATGAAAGTTTTGATGACTCTAACCCTAATGGCCTAATGGAGACACTAAGATGAATGAAGACCATGGTGACATGACTGAGATGATGATAATGATTTGTTCAATGATGGGACATCCATCTGAGTGATGGTAGTGACCTGAACATGAAAATCTTAAAGGAGCAACAGTAGACCTAGACACACTAGCCAGTGACCAAATTTTATTTTGAAAACCTAGTGACATGATAAAATTTGACGTGAGACCCCTAACAAAACTTGGTAAAAGAATAGTTGATCACTAGCGACAAGGAGAATTGACTGACACTAACAGGCAGCTTGCAAGAAGAGTATCATAGCAGAGGACACTGCTAAACTCTTATTTAAATGAGTATGGGTACATTTTGGAATCTCACAGACCGTTATATCAAATTGAGTTAGCAGGTTGCTAAACACATTCTTGTCAAGTCTCTGGACATTATTCGACACTAAGATCACCAAGTCGACTACATTTCATCCCCAAACTAATAGCCAAATAGAGGTTGTCAACATAATGATAGTGCACATACTACTCACGTACAACTCCAATCATCCACGAACCTTGGATGAGAGCCTTTTTTATGTGCAACACAGTTATAAAAGAGCTCTCCATATCTCAACTGGCCACAGACCTTTTCAAGTGGGTCTAGTTTTTCAACCATTGTGTATGATTGATGTTTTCATGCCTCATGCGACTACATAGATAGAATCCACACATGTACAGTCTAACGCTGATAAAGAAACCTGGTTTATTAAAAGCATCCAACACATCCACCAAAGAGTGCACAAAATCCTGGGTAAGTCTATTTCCAAGTACAGGTAGTAGAATGATCAACATCGAGTGGCACACAAGTTTTAGGTGGCCGACAAAGTTTGGTTGCATTTGCAGAAAGAATGCCTTACGAGAACCCATAGGAAGCTCATACCACTATGATATGGGCCTTACAAAATCACCAAGAGTATGGGAGGCAATCATTTTGAGGTCAACATTCCCCCATTCCTTGGCCTACACCTAGTGTTCAATGTGGACCGCCTTTGGCCATACTTTCCACTATTATTGGACACATCAGACATTGCAGAATAGCTAACACCAACAAAGCTAAACCCAGACTGCATGGAACATGCCATAACTAATTAGATCATGGAAACACAAATTAAGAACACTCACCATCAAAAGATCAAACTATATCAGGTTGTCAAATCTGGCCAACTCCTACACCAAGGCAAGTGGTTCATCAGGGACCATGTTAAGTAGAAGTTTACCAATCTCATGGAGGTACTCAACGCAATGGGGACCATTGCTTCCTAAGGGGGGAGGAGAGATCTAGGTGGATATTAGTGGCCACCTTCCAGTTCCACTTAGATCCCCACCATTTTTTCTTTCAGTTTCCTTAGTTGTAGCACAGTTTACCATTTTTGGCAGTTTTTTCGGTCCAAAACTTCTGGAGTAGTTTTGAGGCCCTAAATGACATTTTTTTTTTAAACAGGCAAACCCAAAGCTTATTGTACAGGTTTGTAGTTGAAAGTTGTTGTCCTTAAATAGTTATTCCTAATGAGGTATCATATGCAACAAACGAAGACCATATGCCAAAGTTACGACCCCAGAAAGTTGATGTACCAATTTACCCCAACATGGCCAATGGACTTTTGGCGCTTCATCTCTTAGGGTTAGGTTTTTTTTATTTTTATGGTTTTCCATTTTCTATGAATAATAAATAGGGCTTCAAGCCTCATTATAACATGGTTCAAAAGGCATGTAGCTACCACATCTCTTTTCAGAGATAAACTACCATCGCCTGAGCTAGTTTATTTCCACTTTGCATGTAAACAATTTTCAGTACTTTGTTATTAATGAATTGAATTTATGTTTTCATTGAATCTTTGTGTTTCTATTTATATTTGTATTTCATTTTGCTCCTTCATAAATATGGATCATGTTGTTCATGGGTGCTTGAGTTCCCTTTTGGGGTACTACATAGAATGCATCCTTTCAAGGTATCTTCATTGGACAACCAGTACCTCTTTCTAGATCAACTCTCATTTGCCCCATTTGTTCTTTCTTCCTACCCCAATGGTCTTTGCATGTATCTATGGATGGTCCCCAACTCATGTTTCTTATGTCTTTGTAGGTTTGACAGGCTTTGTAGTATGACTGCATTGACTTCATCTTGCTTTTCTTACACTTTGAAAAGCCTCCCTTTGTCATCTTTACAACTCCTTATTTCTTCTCTCAGGCCTCTTAACGTGTCCATCCAAATCAAGAGAGTCTTACCCTCCTTGTTATTCAACGGGTATTTCCTCTTCATGACCGTGTTGTGATTGGTCAAAGCTATATTGTACCATTTTACTATTATGTCCTTGATCTGTTGGTTATATACTATACCACCCTTTGTTGTTTAATTGGTCTTTAAACTTCATGTGCTATCATGCACACACACAACCATTATATTCTAACATATATCAATACATAATAAATTTTATCACCTTAGCTTACTGATGGAAATTTGTTGGTGAATAACTAGCTGCAAGATTACACCTTGATTTGCACATTAGTATCAATAAAATCAAATACATTGTTAGTGCCATGTCACAAGCATACAAAGGAACACAAAACTATATACACAATCAATTCAAAACAATAGTTGGGTTATTAACACCTATCACAAGGCCTTAGGGACTCACTGATCTTTAGGGTCCAACGTTGAAGCTTCGCTTGGTTACTTTTGTAATAGAGCCCATTCAATCCAAATGCTGAGCTTGGAATCTCTAATACTACTTTGTAACATACTCCCTACTATCCCTAGCCCTAATTAAGGTTAAAAGGGTGCAATTCCTAAGCTACCCCAATCTCTATGGTTTCCAATGATATAAATTTTGCTCCAACCTAACCTCTAGATCAAAATATATGATCAATTAAAGTCTTGGCCAATCAGATGATGCCATGTCATCATATCTACCCTGTGGCACCCACGTAGTCCCCACATGGCACCTATGTGGTTGTCCATGTCATAGGCCATATAACAATTGTCAACATGTTCATGTCTGATATCACACACACACACACATATAAGATTCTGACCCATCCATGATTTTATATGTCCTACGAGACCCAATGCATACATGAGTATAAATAAAATCCCATGGCACCCACTCGATTAGAGTTGGACACACAACGCTTCCTCACCCTTGAAATAAAAATCTTGGGGATTTCCCACAACATTCCTTCAAAAAGGTCTTGGGTACCTTGCACTTGAACAATTAGGATTGTGTTGACTATAGAACATGTCCCTCCATTCATTGGGTCCATGATGACCACATCACCTCGCTGCAATGAACATTGACGAGTCTCCACACTGCTCCCTGCCAAACTTTCATGGGCGTTCCTTCTTAGCTGTGTTGGCAGTGAAAAATTTGCGCTTAGGTTTGGCCTCCTCTCTTGAACGATAAATGATTAAATTTTCTCCATGCAGCACTCGTCTCCATAGAATGAGCCTCACATGCCAATTCACCCCGGGTAATAGATCTTGACGGCTCTATCAAGCCTTTCATCCAAATTATACAGGGTCTAGAGTGATGTCATCCTTCGTCAGTTCGCTAATGTGGATGAGGCCCCACGTAACCTTCAAACCCCAACCATTTTTGGCTACCCCATTGTGTGTTATTTGGATGGTTTCCTCACTTATGCATTGGGAAACAGGCCTAGTGCCACCTCATCCTAGGGATTTGACCCCAGGAATTTCCCTTGGTGCTCCACTTCAAACATTTGGGATCATCCAACTAACTTGGGTGCTTCTCCCTCAACGACTTAGATCTTCTTGACCTACGCGCTCTGTCACTGTGGCTAGTCACAGGGCTCAAGTGGGTTGTGTCATTTCCTCCTAACATCTTGTGCTTTGGGCTTAAAGGAATTTTGGCCCTGTGCTTAGTGATCACTCCTTAAACATATAAGGCACCTACCCAGGCCTATGATACACAACCAATGACATACGAAAGCATACATAGACTCTTATGGCCTATCCCTCATGAACTTTTAATGAAACTCAACCATGGTCATGGACCTATATACACAAGTGATCATATATATATATATATATATATAGTACATTATCTCTTGTGAGCTTAAATGGGAAAAGGGATAACCCAATGCATATAGTAACATATTTATTTGTATAGAAGGGCTACATACATGCCACTAGATTAAATTTCCAATATTAGAATAAACATAGAGGTCTTTTTAACAAGAGATTTTACTTATGCATTCAACTAGTTATTAAGGTTATAATACAATCCAAAATTAATCACGGGAAAATGCTTCTTCCTTAAAGTCCTTACACGAATCATTAACATTCCTCTTTTATGAGTGGAGTGTCAATTTCATACCTCACACCACATTCAGTTGATGCAAAACATATGTAGAAAACATTCAAACAAGGAGCATAACTAAACACTTACCTTATGCAACACAATGACTTTCCAATTGAGAGTGGGACTCTAACTCTTCACCCAACCATAGACGAATTATAGCCACAATTACTTATAGTTGTCACCCCTGAGTTAGACTGTCGTGCTTGAGGTGGAGTGATTTTTAAGAGCAAATGCAACCAACATAACCACTAAAAGAGGATGCCACAAGGCCACACTGCCTTCATCCACCAACTGCACAAGTTTTCACTCCGTCCTTTCAGACATAATTAACATCCATGCTACGATACCATAGTGCATAAACTCACTTTAAAGAGAAGAGAGTCCACATTGAGGAAGGTTCATTAGTGGATAAGCTACTAAGGGGTAAAGAGAGCACCTCTCCAGGTGCTGCGGCAGTGAGCCAAACACCAAAGCTTCAACCCCAAGGCAACTGCTAGTGGTTCATCAACCCTCACAAGCACATGCGTGTCTCTTCCCTCTCTCGTAGGTTCATCAATCTACAAGCTTCTAGTGGGTTCTTTAGCTTTACAAGAAACCCACTACTCTTTATGAAGCTTTTACCCAAAAAGCCTCTATGAGGGTTCTTCAATCCGTTTCTATCTCTCTTGAGTTTGCTTTCTACCAAATCTGATCATTGCTCCCTCACTGGTTTCTCACCTCTCCCTTGGAGGAAATTTTCTCTTAGTATTACTCATTGCATTCTCTCCTTTGTTGCTTGTGCATGTGCATGAGATTTTAATTAAATGCATTCCCTTCTTCCATTATCTCTACATGTGACAGAGAATCCGAGAGAGCCTATTCTTCACCACCTATGCATATATGCATCATGTGTGATTTGTTTGTTTCTCTTCCCAAAATGATCTAATTGTTTGTCTCCTTCTTATTTCCACAACAATCAATCCTTTGACAACACAACCCATGCATGTGTTTAAATTTTTGTCCTCTTCTTGCTTGTTGATAGTGCTAGAGGACACCTGGACCTGTCCTCCTCCTCTCAATTAAAGTTATTGTTTAGTCAGCTCCTCAACCAACTAGGATTGATATTTAAAACAAGTCATTTGTCAGGGAAAAATATATATTAAAGAGAATATGTTAAACAAAAAACATTTTAATTTTAGCAATTATATATATATATATATAGAGAGAGAGAGAGAGAGAGAGAGAGAGAGAGAGAGAGAGAGAGTACTGGTTCATGAACTCGAGAGATTGGTGATCATTAAGTCCACAAAATATTTATATCAAGTAGATCCACTTGAAGGGATCACTTCATTTTGGCTCAACCACAAAGCTTGACAATGAGGGTGTCGAGAGAATTGAACCTGTGACCTCCCAATTGCAAGAGAATTTTTAATGACATAGACTCCACCAATTGAACTAACCCTCAAAGCTAGCTATCTATCTATCTATATATATATATATATATAGATATAATGAAAAAATAAAAATATAATGTCTATAGTGTTTCTTAAAATATAATGAAAAAATAAAAGATAATTTTTAGTAATATTTTCCATCAATAAAATTATTTTTGTATATTTTTCATTTCACACTAAATAATTGGCTTTAAATTCTTTTGATGCTTACTCATCTACTAAATTCATCGTAGCACCCATTAACCTTCCTCAAATATTTTTGTTAATGATAAAGGGAGGGAAGCCTAAGATTTTTCATTAAAATATTTTTCCATTTCATCTCAAGTCCAAATAATATTGAAATCTCTATATCATCTTAAACTAAAATAATATCAATATCAGAATCTCTAAAATATTAGAAAAATCATTTCCAAATAAATTCAATAATTGAATAGTGATTTTTATATAATACAAATATCAAAATCTCTATATCATCTTAAACTGAAATAATGTCAATATCAAAAGCTTTAAAATATTAAAAGAATCATTTCCAAATAAATTTGATAATTAAAATAGTCACTTTTATATCTATGGAACGATGAAAATGCACCTAAAATTTAAAATCTTTTAACAACTTTATATAGAAGTATTTCATCTAATCCCCTTTTCAAAATATTTATATTTATATATTATAAATAAAATAAAATAAGTTGCAACAACATACATAATATAAATAGATTATATACCTAACATTTAAACATTAAAATCCTTTTCAGAATCTTATAAAGATAATATAAATAGATTATATACCTAACATTTAAACATTAAAATCCTTTTCACAATCTTATAAAGATATTTAACCCGGTGTCGTTTTCAAAATATGTATACTAGCGTGTATTATATAAATAAATTAAATTATCCCAATAAGCATGATGTAAATAAAACATATACTTTAATAATATATACCGGCATCATATGGATTTTTTATTTTTGTGTTGAGTGATAAGGCGTTTCCTTCCGTATAAAGCTGGGAATCAGCCTGGAATGAAAAATGTTGTGAATGTTTTTTCTTTTGTTTTTATATATATAATATTTATTAGGAAATTAAATTATTTTTAATATAATATCAAATTATATTAAATATCTGCCAAGTCGAACAAATTGTAGCCATGCGTGATGGGAACGGACGCTACAGTTTTTATAAAGACAGGCAAGTAAATTTCGATGGAGTTGATATTATGAGATTCCAAGTTGAAATTGTTGTACATAATGATCAAATGTGTACGTGGCATCCATCCTATCGTTTCAGCGGCTGGGTTGATTCATAGAAAAGAAAACATAAAGGTGGTCGGAGTGTGAAGGAACAGCGCACATAGTTGACACGAGTGTGCACGTGACTATGATGATGATGTTGTGTACCACTTGATATTACAAAACCGAATCCTAGTTGTGTATTCGTGGCAGTTGTAACCCATCCACATCGCATGGGTGATATCCACATGCATGTGGGGTATGTTGGTAATCTCGGTTTTTCCTATTTCCACCTTTATAGCATTATAAATGCTATCTGACATGTGAGGGGAATAGCCATCGCCCTCTAAGTGACAGCACGTGGAGAGAGAGGGCGAGCGTGGAGAGGGCACTCCATGGCTATTCCCCTCGCATGTCAGATAGCATTTATATGCTATAGAGGTGGAAATAGGAAACGCCGGTAATCTCTGCCAAATTTTGGATAAATAAAATGGAAATACGTTGAAAAACCTTCCAAAATGTATAACAGATCAACTACAATTGTAGGTATATGGTTCTTGAGTTCTTAACACTATATATGATTGATATAATTATATGGTTCTTCATTTCTTACAACTATGTGTGATTGATGATGCCTTCAATGCTTTGTTTAGCTCTTATTTAAGTCAAATGATTATGGTGCCACATACTTGATTACGGTGCCACATACTTGCAAGGTACATTATTCACATTCTTCATAATGGTGGCTTAATTTTATATAGGAAGGTTGTCCTAGAAATCCTTTGAAGATTTGTTGAATTGATCAAAACACTTTATTTGTGTATTTTATCTTGTTTTTAGTTTTCAATCAAACGTCATCATGCTCTTCTAGTAAAGTGTAACATTTATTGGGGTTGGTTATAACACTGGGGAGTGTTCAAAAGAGGTTATCGTGTCCATATCGCCATGGTACATAACATTTTCCATATTTTCCTCATGCTCATTCATGGTTGAATTCTAAATGTCCCCATCAAAGGTATACTTTCAATAGTCCCATAAGGAGAAGGGATTAGTAAGCTTTAGGTTTACGCTAATGAAAAGAAACATAATAGTGAATATAAAATGCCACAATGCAAAAGAATGATAAAAGGGGTACATAATGCCACAAAAGCCAAGGAAAAGTAAGTAGTGCCCCCTCATGTGATGCCATCAACCCTAGTTATGTGCATTGAATGTATCTACCAAAAAAGGATGCCCCCCCATGTGAGGACAACCCCAGTTCTATGCATTGAATGTATCTACTAAAAAATGATTAATGAAGTATCTTGATGTCCCATGTGATAAACTGCATACAAACAATGGATAAAAAAAACTAATTATAAATGCATATTTATATACAATCATTATCAAATGAAAAGCAAGATGTCCCAATCAAATATTGAGGAATGACAAAGAAAGTTAAACGACACAGTAGAGGGGTGGAAAGGTAAATGGTTGGCGAAAGCATAACTCAAAACATCAAGGAAGTCCTCCATAAATGTGCTCATGGGATGAATATTCATTAACCTTACTTGACTATGCAAGACAACTAGTAAATCTCTTCTGTTTCCCCTTTATTATAATTATTTTTCACTTACATTTCCCATGATGGGCTTTCCTGGACCTATTTTCTTCATTGGGTTGTGTTGCATGTGATAAGGGGAGGTGATGGTTGTACCACGTCTAGACTTGGTAAATTGTATTGAATATTGAGCTATTAGGTATTTTGATGAGGATTCTTGGTGTTATCTAACTTAATGACCCTTGTATGTGGCATAATATACTTATCATGGTTGTTTTGAGAATATGTGCCCCAAATGTATGATGATATGAGCCCACACAAACAATGATATACCATGATGGAGAGGACCTTCTTATCATGAAGATGATGGCAACACTCTCCTTCCATGATTCTTGAGGGTGTTCTTCTATTTTGATGATAATTTGGACCCTTCTTGAGGATGTTGGGATTCTTGGTGACCTTGTATCTCTTGCAAAGGGCATGACACTCCCATGATGGAATTGTACTCTTCTTGATGGACATTGACCTTAACTTGATGATGATGGACATGATTATGATAGCACAGCCCTTTAGAGGAGAAATGGCACCTTATACCTTGATGATGTCATTCCCTAGCTTGAAGGTGTTGCCCTCATGAATGGGTGTTTGGGAAACCAAGAAAGGCACACCCCTTTTGAGGAAACACATAATGAGGAAGGCAACATCTAATAATGTATTTAATCTTTCTAAAATATGTACTTTTTTTTTCTCATGCAAAATAGTAAGGCAACTTAAAAAAAGGAAGGCAATATCTAAATATTGTTTTGTTGTTTCCATGCAAAACTATTTGTAATCAAGTTAATAAGAAGGAGCATTTCTTATAAAAGACGACCTCTCCCTCATAATAGAATGGTGGTATTCTTTTAAGGATATTTTTTGTTTATATCTCTATTGTTTCATTGTGTCATGTATGATTAATCATTTTTAGATTTGCATGTAGATGAATTGGTATTAGAGCAAACAATCTCAACGTGTTGTTTCTCAACGTCGAGGAGTAGATAGGAAGCCATCCATCTATTCAAAGATTTTTTTTTTATAGACTCGTGGGTCAGCAGTGCCACACCCTTCCCAGTGTGCCTTCCGCAAGGCGATTGGAACCATCTAATTATTGAGATCTACATTTTGATCCATTTTGGTGGATGAAAATCATGTCGCCTTGTAAAGAAACCACATCTAAGGACTCAACCAAAGACTTGCCAATCCAAGATTTATCAAATGCCCTCCACGAGCTAATACATCCACAACAACAAAGATGCGCTCTAGGGAACATGGAACTAGATATACCCAAAATTTTAGGCCAAATTAATGGAGGGGTTGTCAATTCTCTAATCCATAATCTCTCCACCTATTTCAAACATGATGTTATTTGGGTAGTCGTGTGTTGTTTTTCTAAGATGGTGTTGATGGTGCTAGACCTGCCAACATCAGGGGATCTCCCCAGTATGAAGTCACAACTAGACCTCACATTGTTTGGTGTATGAGTCCCATCCGGTACAATGGCCTGGTTGCCATTATCTTAAATGTTTGCCTCAACTCTTGCTTGTCAGCCCAGGAGAGTGGTCTGCTTTGTCATCGAGTAGCGAGGTTCGTGTGCCTACTAATTGCTAGTGCTACTTGTGTCAATGGTTCTTTCACCGTAGAGGGAGAGGGTGAGAGTGAGTCCCAAGTCAGATGGGAGGAAGTCCCAACTCTGTTAAGAACGCATAACACAATAGGATGTGCACAACTTCTGGAGGAGTTGTCCACATGGATGTGACAGTCACAACACACAAGGAAAGATAACACGTACAACACACAATGGATGAGTCTGCACGAGTGCGACAGTCGTTATAGCAAGTTTACGTGAATGTCTGATGTTCGAGAGGGTAGACAACGCGGGCGGAACATTAACAACATATACAACACATTTTCATTAACATATATGTATTACAACAAGTGAATGAGTTCAAGTGTTAAACACAGGTTAAAGCAACATGCATTACAAGTGTTCAAGATTAGTCTTACAACAGTTACAATACATGTATGAAAACGTGTTGGCCTGTTATCAAGCTTCTGTATTAAGTGAAAATTCCAAGACACGTTGTTACACCATACATCACTAACCCCATGTGCGGGGCATTGGAGCCACTACTTACTCCCGAAAGAAAAGATTACAGACTCTCAAGTGTTGAAAATGGCAACAAGAAATGCTAAAAATAGCAGTTTGGGTACCAATGCTGGATTGAGCAACAGGGAATGAAAAATGGAAGTGCTAAAAATAGCATTCTATTTTTAGCAATTCAGGATGGATTCCTACTTTAATCAATCCATGGACTAAAAATAGGAAGTAAAATTCGAATTTGATCTTAACAACAGTTTGTAAATTAATTAATTAATTCATCTTGAGTTAATTAGTTAAGGAAAATCAAACTTGAAGTCTATGTGAGGACATGCAACAGTTTATCTATTAATTAAGGAATTTTTCCATCAGTTAAAGAGATAAGGATGAGTTGTAATATTGAGTTGTAATTAGTTGGCTTAGTTAATTGAGTCAAGTCCAATTAGAT
>APFE030747897.1:0-25654 GCA_000404065.3 Pinus taeda | reverse complement strand
ACTTAAGATATGTGAAATATGTAATAACTTAAAAGAAATGATTATTAAATTTTCCAAAAAAAAATGATTATTGAATTTTCCAAAAAAAATTATTAGTCAAATATTAGAAGAATTAAATTATCTTGTTCGTGTGGTAAAACTATTCTCTATCTTATATTTCAGATCCCTCACAAGGAGTACTCAAAAACTTAGGGTGTGAACGCAAATGCATGGGATAGCGGATGATACCCTCTTTGGACAATTCAGAAGAATATTCCATTCTTCTTTCCTTAATTTTCACTAGCATGGGCCAGAATCGGTGGGACAATTAAAAAAATTATTCACGCATTTTTGTAATGATGACAATAAAGAACAATTTTTTTGTTTTCGCATAAATTGTTCTCACTGGTTTGAGTGTGTAAATAAAGATTTATATCTAATTTTCAATCTCAATAATACAAATATTTCTTTTTCTTTTAATAACATTAAAAATATTGTTACTTCTCAGCTTAAAGAAAAACTGCGGTGTGAAAAAAAAATTATCAACTAAAAGAAAATTAAGATACTATAACGAGGTCAACACTCTAGAAAATCAAAAGTATCTCTCTATTTTAACTAGCTCAAAGAAGAAAATTAATATAGCTAAGATTAGAACGAACTCTCATGAACTCTATAGTGAAACCGGTCGTTGGGCAGTTCCTAAAACACACGAGGATGAAAATCACTTCCTCTTACAGTGCTCTGCCTACAACTACATCAGATAGTTTCAAAATCTCTGTTGCAACACTGACATTCCTAGCCTTTTACAATGTCAAAATTATAATGAGCTCGGAAGGCTTCTCTCCAATCTTTTTGAGCATAGGAATAAAATCTTAAATCAAACTAAATAACTCGTTTTTTAGTTCGGATAGACCAGAGTTTCGTCTCAGTAGGTGTTAACTATCATCATAATCCTCATAAAATATATTATTTATTTTGTGTTTGCACAGTTTAGTTATTATTAGATATATTGAAAAGTGGGAATTAGTTAGGGTGATATTAAAGATTTACTTTAGTATGTTTTAAATTGTTTTATTTTTGTTTGGTTTAGTGTTTAATCCAAAAGTATTTGGTATGAGTGAAAGTTTATTTTTTTTATTAATTATAATAGGGTGATTACATGTTATGGGTTTTTTTTTTACGAAGGGTGATGAGTCAATCTGTATTTACTAATAACAATTAGTGATAGTTATCCCATTACTATTTTGACAATTGAGTTACTATAAAATTTCCCATCATGTACAAAAATAAAAAATAAAAAAATTAAATAAATTTTTAACTTAAAAAAACAGCACTCATTAAGTATTGTTAAACATTATAAAAGATACATCACTCATCAACTATTATTAAGTATTATAAAAAATATGTAATCCAAAATTCAAATTTACCTAATTTAACCAATAAACCATATTTTGAAGTGTTTGTTTTTTTATTTTGAAATTAAAATTGACTTTAACTTAAATTCGACCTAATTTTCCAATTAACATTAAAACTGAAAACAAATCCTAACCTAAATTCAAACTAATCTTATTCAACATTAAAACTGAAAACTAATTCTAACCTAAATTCAAACTAATCTTATTCAACATTAAAACTAGTTTGGACTAAAAGTCAACCTAATCGATAAATAATAAAAAAATATACACTAAAATAATAAAGACAAATTTCAAATTTATGTCGGTTCAGAATGCTCCATATTTGATCAAAACATATTTTAGTGGAATTACAAGGAATTGCTGGGATGGATTCAAGCAAAATAAATTATTTTTTTTTATAGAGATAGAGTTTGAATCATATTTTTTATGGTGGAAATGGATTCAGAACCATCAAAAATTTCTAGAGCACCTAAAATTATAAAGTTTGACAACTTTTACTTGGATTGACAAAAATCCCGGCAAGATTTTTTCAAAATATGGTTAGAATTTCCATAACTTTCAAGACAAAAAAACATAATCATTAAACTACGGCATTAGAATAAGAATCTTCCATAACTTTCAAGGCAAAAAACCATAATGATTAGGCATTAGAATAAGAATCCTCCCTAACTTTCAAGGCAAAAAAGCATAATCCTTAAGCTACGGCATCAGAATAAAAGTCCTCCACAAAGCAGAGAAATTGTCCAAACAACCAAAAATAGCAAAAATCCGATGCACTCATATATGAGGATGACGGAAGCTCGCGGAGAGCAGCCGATGCAATGGATGATGGACAAGGGCAGTGTTATAAAAGCAAAAACTTATTCCACGGGGTTGGTGTCAGTCATTATTTCACTGCAAAGAATTTTGAATTAACGAAGAAAACGGAAAGTCCGGCACGTGTTAGATGTTCAAGATTCTCTGCTTAGTTCTGTAATTTGTAGTGCAGCTTTCTAATTTCTTTGATTCGTGGAAATTTCGCCCTTTCTGTAGCGGAGGTGCCTTTTCAAAAACATGTATTGAGTTGAAGTGAATGTAGATTTTTATACGTTATAAAGGATTTTCAGAAGAAGAAAAAACAATGTATTGAATTTAAGTGAATGTAGATTTTTATGTTATAAGGATTTTCAGAAGAAAATTGTGTAAAAGATTTTATGGGCAAAATAGTTTTATTAATTTTTTTCTCTCAGGATTTGCAGGCTTCTGAGCTGATTTTCATGCAACTCACGCTTCTGAGTTGTTACCAGTGGCTCCACCAGTGTTCAAATTTTCAGGGCTAGGGCTATATTTTGGAATTCAGTTATAACTTGAATCCATGGATTCCAAAGGTCCGGAACTCACGTTCGAGATGGGATCATCGTCTGCTTCAAGTCAGGCTGAGGCCTCAAAAAATGGAAGAGATCAAGTAGATGCCAAACGCCAGCACAGGGCGTTAGAGAGTACTCAAGACGATTTTGAGGAATTTGCTGCTTTGTTGGATAGAATTGAATATATGAAGACCAAGCACATGAAACTTCGTATTTCAGAGGATATCGCAGCCATGCGAGGAAACACAGATATGGATATGATTAATTGTATCTCGCCCTGGAAACCCTCTTTCGAGTGGGAAGATATCTGTGTATTGGCACCTGGGGGTACCTTGAATAATCACAGCATTCAAACGGGTAACCATCTAGATAAGGCAGCTAATGCTTTTGATCTGAACGTAGAGGCATCGTCAGATGATGCAAGCTCTGCAAGGTTTGATTGCTAAATGAAGAAGTGTGTTGTTCTGTACCCCGATCGAGATTTAGATCTGCAAACCCTAGAAACCACCGGAGGCAGTCATAAGTGAGGAATCTTCAGCGTATCCATAGTTCTTTTGTTTTAAATGAACTATGTTTTAAATATTTGATACTGAGCTGAACTTTTCTTATACAAATTATTATTGAAGAGTGCTTTTTATTATTTGAATTTGATGGAAAAAATTATGGTGAAATCTTGATTTATGTTATTTAAACTAGTTTTTTTTATTATATATGGATTTTGCACTCTGAATAATTTTTAGGGCATTTTTATTGTGCAAGAGTTACTCATCAAACTTGTAATTTTAATAAATTCCTACCGAATTTTAGAGAAACTAGACAAAAAAATCCAAAAAAAACTTTAAAAAATCACTAAAAACAACTTAAATTGTTTACATTAGAAAATGACTCACAAATCTTAAACTATATTGGATCATTTTACTTTATATTTGTCCTGTTTTTCTATGAATAAGAAATACCCATCCTGTATAGGAGGTCTAAATTTTGAGAACTCGATGATCCACGTACTGTATGAATTAGATGTTCGTTATTTTCTTTACATACCTCATAGATCAAATGTTGTACTTTTGTCTTACAAACATTTCATAAGGCTAGCATAATTCCGAGGCAGCTTGTCCTCTTCTTTGGTTCACAGTCTCCATAGAGCAGATCAATTCCTCGTTTGTTTTATTAAACTGTTTTGGTTGTACATGTAAATTATCTGCTAATTTTTATTAGGTCCTCTTTATGAATTTGGGTGACTTCTTGACTTATTTCATATTTCGAGCTTTTGTAAGAATAACAAGATTTTCTGTCTATTTTACTCATTCCCCACTTGGGAATATGCTTGGCGGTTTTTTTTTTTTTTTTTTATGGAACTGGAATATATCATGATGCTTTTCTTTCAATGGTTTTTCATTCATGCTTGTGTTACCTAGCCGTTCAATGTTGTCACAGCTTAATGAGATTCGTTAACTCTGTTTTCAATAATGTTATGGTTTAGTTCTCAATTTACGTTATCAATTGACAATATCTACCTTGTTGTTTAGCAATGTTATTTATTTGGTTCTCAGTTTAATTCAAGGTCTATTAAATTGATTGTTGTTTAGCTACTTGAGGGCTTGCCTCCAAGTCGAGGCTCGGGTTTCATCTCTTGTGCTGAGAGTGGAATCGCCTTTCCCGAACATTTATAATTCCATTTCTTTATGTTGACTCTATATGGCTGCTTGTCAAACCCGTGACCCCTATCTTAAGATCCCAACAACCCTCTTAATTAGACTTTTCCATGTAAAGGTACCTGAAGGAAAGATTCACGGGACTAAAACCTCACCTGTTCCTAGCATTGAGAGGTTTCTTCTCTAAATGGTGGTTTCCACTCAAGGTCTGAGATATTCTTTAAAGAAATTAATGGATGCTTGTACTTCCATCCTTGTTTCATGGCATTGGGTTTTGTTTAGTTTCATGCTTCACAGTCCTCTGTTAATTTATATACAGAATCTTGAATATTTCCAGTTTGTAATTTATATGTGTCAGAGGCGTCCACAATTTTACTTGTCTAATAAATCCCTCGCTATATAGCCCACCCATATTTGTGCCTAGTCTAGCTACAGTATACAACTGTAGTTGTTCAATAACACCAAAGATAATTGCTCACCTACCTAGAGGGTTTCAGGTGTTACTGCTACTATTCTCCTTATTCCCTTTAAAAATATTAAACAGTAGGAGAAATTATGTTCCATTTGTTTCCTTTCCTCCCATTTAACACAAAACACTATAACACTCGTAAGCTCTTGGGTTACTTACAGTAGAAGTTAATTTAATACAATATTTTTATTGTACCCAAATTACTTGCAGAATTGTTTAAAAGTGTTCCTCTACTTACCTTTACTGCTGTAACTTACAAGTGCTCTAGAAGCTGGGCCTTCATTGTTTCTCTCGCTTCCAATCTACCACCTAACCTTGGGATTTATCTTTGGAGACGAGAATCTCCCCCCTAGCTCTTGCCAGACCATTGTCCTCAGCAAGGTGCTGGCACTTTCGTGCTTGGCTATCTGGTCATCACCAGACTTAACCTTTTTCTTTTCATCTCTCTCTCTCCTGCCTCTTCTCACAGCGCATTCCTCCCTAACTCTCTTTTCCTCCGGAAAAACTTTCCAGTTAGGAAACAGTTAGTGTTTCTTGGGAAAATGGCAACTGCCTTCCTCAGAGATTCCCAACTCTTAAAGAAACATAATAATCAATTCAGTTTACCATTTACCACAGTAAAGTCAAATATTTACATTTATCCTGGGGTATCACATTCCCCCCCCTAAAATTAGACATCGTCCCGATGTCTTCCCGCCATGAACAACCCAGGATAAGCCCTTTTCATGAGCTCTTAGTCTTCCCAGGAAGCCTCATCACGCCTGACGTGCTGCCACTGCACTTTAACTTGGGTAATAGCTCGTTTCCGCAACAATACTTCTCTCCAATCGAGGATTTTCAATGATTCAACCAACATTTCTCCTTTCAGTTAGACCTGCAACATGCAACATCCTAAGTCAGTTTTTCTTTTAAAAGGAAACCTTTGGACTGATTAATCAGATACAACTTCTCACCTGTATATCCTGCCATCTGATTATATGTTTGGGATCATAAACGTATTTCTCTAACAAGGAAACATGGAAAATGTTGTGGACCCATATGTGGCTTGGCAGAGCGAGCTGGTAGGCTACCGGCCCAACTCTTGCTAAGACCTGAAAGGGTCCACAAAATCGAGGTGCCAGCTTAGAACACTCGCTCCACTGTAACGTGCTCCTTTTTGCTCGAATCCTCACATATATATGATCACCGACTTGATATTCCTTAAACTTCCTTTTCTGATCCGCAAAAATCTTTTGCATATCCTAAGATGCCTTCAAATTGAATCACATTTTCTTAACCGTTTCCTCCATTTCCTTAAGCATGTCGGGACCCAACATCAATCTATCTTCTGGCCCACCCCAGCTTGAGGGTGTGCGACCCTTCCACCCATACAACACTTCGAATGGGCTCATTTGCAATGATGTATGATAACCATTATTATATGCAAACTTGACCAGGTGCAGATAATCTTCCCAGTTGGTCGGTTGCTGCATTACATATGTCCGTAACATGTCTTCCACCACCTGGTTCACCTGTTCCATTTGTCCATTAGTCTGAGGGTGATAAGTTGTACTAAAATTCAACTAAGTTTCTAATTCCCCAAACAGTGTTCTCCAAAAGGCTGAGGTAAATTTTACGTCACGGTCTGAAATGATTGTTTTGGGTAACCCATGCAGCTTAAATATATTCTGCATAAAGATATGGGCAATTTGCACAACTCTATAGGTCGATTGCACAGGTATAAAATGTGTCAATTTACTTAGTTTGTCCACCACCACCAGGATGGAGTCGTTATTTTTCTTTGTTTTGGGCAAACCCATTATGAAATCCATGGAGATGGTCTCCCATTTCCATTCCAGAATGGGTAAGAGTTGTAGTAAACCCGGCAGGATGTTGATGCTCTGCCTTAATTTGTTGGCACTCCAAACAACGTGCCAGGTATTCAACCACATCTCTTTTCATACCTGGCCAATAATACTCCTTTCGAACTGAGGTGATCATTTTATGATATCTTGGGTGACCAACATAATTACTTTTATGAAATTCATCCAACAAGTCTTTAATGCTATTTTGATTGGGTACATACAGCCTTTTCTTGTAACACAACATTCCAGTAACATCTACTGAAAAACCTTGCTGATTTTCTTGGCTGATCGACTGTTGTACCTGCTATTTTATTTGCTGATATACAATATTCTGTTCTGCTACTTTTTTATTCATGTATTTGAAGGGATTTTTCCATTCGCTATAGGAAATTTCATATAGACATTGTAATTTCCAACTTAGAGTGTCTGCCACTCGATTCTCTTTCCCTTTCAAATGCTTAATCTTGAAATTAAAACCGCCTAGAAAATCCACCCACCGTGCTTGCCTGGAAATTAGGGTGGGCTGGCTAAAATAATTGGTTAGACTGTGGTGGTCGGTCAATAGTAAAAATTTCCTACCCAAAAGGTAATGTCGCCACATTTTCAAGGCGTGAATAACAACCGCCAATTCTAGATCATAAGTAGAATATTTCTGCTCATGTTCTTTCCGTTTCCTAGACTCGTAAGCGATTACCTTCCCTTCTTGCATCAACACACCCCCTACACCCTCTTTTCTCATGTCAGTGCACACCACATATTCCTTGTTGGGATCAGCTATGTTCAGAATGGGTGCAATGGTGAGCAGATGCTTAAGCTACTCAATTGTTTTTTGGCATTCTAGGGTCCATCTAAAATCTCTTCCTCTTTTCTGTAAGGAAGTGATAGGGTACGCTACTCTAGAGAATCCTTCTACAAATCATCTGTAATATCTGGCTAATCCCATGAAGGATTGGATGTTTGCCACATCCCTTGGTACAGGCCACTCCATTATGGTCTTTATCTTTTTAGGGTCCATCGCGATCCCTTCTTTCGTGATTATATGCCCCAAATACTGTATTTCCTCCTTAAAGAAGTTGCACTTGTTGAACTTGGCATATAATTGGTGTTCTCGAAGGGTTTGTAGGACTAGCCTAAGGTGCTCCTTGTGTTCCTCCATGGTGCGAGAATATATCAGTATATCATCAATAAAGATCAGCACAAATTGATCCAAACATTGGTGAAATATGATTTTCATTAAGCACATAAAGGTCGCAGGGGCGTTAGTTAACCCAAAGGGTAGCACCACAAACTCATAATGTCCATACCTTGTTCTAAAAGCAGTCTTAGCTGTGTCCTCCTCCTTAATCCTAATTTGGTGATAACCTGATCACAAATCAATCTTGGAAAATACTATTGCTCCCTTTACTTGATAAAAAAGTTAATCGATCTGGGGTAAAGGATATTTTTTTTTTATGGTTAATTTACTCAACTGACGATAATCTATACACATGCAAAGAGTCCCATCCTTTTTCTTCACAAACAATATCAGAGCTCGCCAGGAAGACACGCTGGGGCGAATGTAGATTTTGTCCAGCAGTTCCTGCAAATGCATATTTAACTCTGTCAACTCGGGTGTACTCATTCTGTAAGGTGCTCGAGATACAGGGGCTACCCCTGGTACCAATTCAATAGTAAAATCTATATCTCTTTTAGGGGGTAGTCCGGGAATCTCCTCCAGAAACACATCAACAAATTCTTGTATCACAGGGATGTTGTTCAATGTGGCTGTTTTATCTTTCAAGTTAACATAGCCTACTTGGATGGCATAAATCAGACACCCCTTCTTGATGCATTTTTCTAACTGAGAGGCAGTTATTGGCCGAATCTGCACAGGTTGCTTAATCCCTTGCATTTCTCACCTCACTACAAGTTCATCCCTGTAGTAGATAGTCTTGGTTTTATAGTTGATGAGGGACCAATGTTTTTCTAACCAATCCATACCAATTATAACGTCATATGAACCAAGGGGAAGCACATTTAAATCTGCTAGCACTGACTGACCTACTATCTTTAAAGGGAAGTCATTGACTTTTGCAAGAACTCGTCTCTTGGCCCTTGTAGCCAGCTATACTAGCCAAGGATTCTTGAATTTAATAGGATGCAGTTTACAATGCTCTACAACCTTAGGACTAATATAACTTAATGTGGCTCCAGGGTCAATTAAAATAGTCACAGTAAGGTCTGAAATT
This sequence comes from Pinus taeda, assembly GCA_000404065.3. Lineage (NCBI taxonomy): Eukaryota > Viridiplantae > Streptophyta > Pinopsida > Pinales > Pinaceae > Pinus > Pinus taeda. The sequence goes on along the minus strand of APFE030747897.1, from coordinate 16,721 downwards.
GTACCTTCGAATTCCACCATGGTCAGCAGGTACTCTGCTTGACGATCTTCCAGGGCAGCATTAATCCTTGGCAGACTGCGTCCTACGTCACTGACGGTCGATGCTTCATGGATCTGGGAAATTTGTTCGGTTCCCTTCCGCTGAGGGCAGGTTTTGATGTAGTGAGGTCCACCGCAGCCCTAACACTGCACAGGGGGCCTTAATGTCCCTTCATTGTCAAAATTTCCAGGTGGTTCGCTGATCTTGACTCACTAGTTGGCTTTGACCTAAGGTAGCTTTTCTGTAGATTTTTACTGTTTTTCCCTTTGGCAAGGCCCTTGCTACCTCCACCTCGATTCCCTTTATTATTCCCAGCCAATTTGTTGTTTCTCTTGTCAGTCCATCTTTTACCTGTAACTTCTCCTTCTATTTACTTTGTTGGTAACAAATTCTGGCTTTACGTATTACTTCATCCATTGTTTTTGGATTGTCAAACTCAATCCTTTCCCTCATATTCGAGGGTAGGCTACTGACAAACCTCTGTACTTTAGCCTTTTCCTCCCTAATATAAGGCACATAATGAAGTAATGATGTAAAACGGGGTAATAAATTCATCCATTGTCTGTTGTCCCAAATGCAAATCATGGAATGCCCTCACCTTTTCATCATAGAAACGTTCTGTCAGGTACCTCTCCTTGAAATATCTTTGAAATTTGTCCCAGGTAATATTTTGCTCACTTACTCCTCTCACAATCTTAACTTCCTCCCACCACAGAGTGGCTTTTCCCTGTAATTGGAAAATGGCTAACCGTGCCTTGAGGTTGTGATCGTATTCATATAGCTGGAAGTATTTGTTCATATTAATCAACCATGCCTCACCTGCTTCCTCTTGTTCTCCGTCAAAGTGTGGCGGTTTGATCTTACAAAATTCCCCTTTTAACTCTATCTGTTGCCTTTTTGATGTCTGCTGCTCAGAAGAATTATCAGATCATTATTCCTATGCTTCATCCCTTTCTTCTGACCCTTCTCGTTCTATGTGGTGATTCCGTTCCTCCGACACTCTTTGCTGCTCAGCACTGGGATTGAACGGTTGCTGATTCTGCTTGTCTGATAGGCTCTTTAAAATTCTTTCCTGCTCCATGGTTAACCTTGCATTATCCTCTCGTAATCGAGTTATTTCATTTTTCAGTTCCCATATCGTCTCCAATATTGCAAGGTACATATTGTGAGTCTCCTCTCCAAGCTGTACCCATAATTCTTGGTTATTCGCAGGGCTTGTTGCAGGTCCCTGGCCTATCACAAACCTATGTGGAGCACTACCTGCCTTTTGCATATTGGCTATCTTCTATTTTTTTTTCCTCTGGTCTTAGCCTAAAAATGGAACCAAAAGAAAAGTTAACATATTAACTACTTTCTTGTAAATATAAGCAGGATTGCAACTGCAAAATTTGTAATGATTTTTTATTTATTTATTTATTTTATTTTTTATTTTATCTATTTATTTAATTTATTTATTTTTTATTTTATTTATTTATTTATTTATTTATTTTTATTTTTATTTATTTTTATTTTTTATTTATTTATTTTATTTTATTTTTATTTTATTTATTTATTTTTATTTATTTTTTATTTATTTATTTATTTATTTTATTTTCTGGTGTTTGTCCTAGAGGCCACAGTTTTTTGAAACTGGGCTTTGATACCAATTGTCAATATACCCAAAAACAATTTTTTCTTTTTTTTTTACATATAGGGTTTACCAATAACTACATATATTTTCTCTCTCTCTCTCTCTCTCTCTCTCTCTCTCTATATATATATATATATATATATATTATATATATATATATATATAAGATATTCACTACAATGTTGATATTCACACATTATATAGTTGACATTCATATATTTCGTTTTCCCCAAAGTACACCCACATAATGACTAACATTTAAGACCTGCAAAGAATCTGGTCTCATCATTTTAATTTCATTCGATTGTTTGGATAAGGCCGAGTTGGTTTCCACGAAGAGTTATTTTATATGACTTGACTTGTTGGTAATTGGCATGAATCCCATCCGTTGATTCATGTAGTTCCTACAAGTGTACCTAGTTTGACGGTGTGTAATCTTTTAGTCTTTATTTACGTTGATTTGGGTGACTGGATGGTATTGAATGTGCATTGATTGTTTGTCCCACCCTGGTACGGGGCATGGGCAGGCTACAGCTGCCACCTCAGGATCCCTCATGCATCAACATCTACACGGCTTAGACAATGATCCAGCGACTGTAATGGAGGCATGTCGACTTACTCTACCCTTGGCACCGACAGGTAGTCCCATTCTCTCATGGAAGGGTCTGGAAAATTGCTTTGCCTCCTATCTCAGTCGCCGGCTTTGGCAGTCTTCGTTCCAGGGTTTGATTGCTGAGGAAAGGGTGTGCAAGGCTTTGAAACTAATCCCTGCTACCAAATTTTACTTCTAGGTAACCACATGGCGGATTTCTTTTCTATGCCTCCTACATTTTCCACTTCTGCATTAATTTGTTTGGTAGATAAATTAGTTATGTTTTAGGTTCGGATATCCACATAGTTCTTTAACCATATGGCCCCTTGCTCGCAGGTTTCTTTTGGCCATAAATCCTGGTTGCAGATGGCACTGGATGGTGAGGCACCACTCTCAAGCTGATGTGCCTTCTAGGTTTCCGCCAGTATGGGAAATTTTCCAACTCGTTATTAGTTATTTCTCTTTTGTTGAAGGTTGGGCTAAGGTCTACAGACCCTTACGCCAAGGTTCGGTTCCTATAACTCGCATGGGCTCACTGTTTGGTTACCCAGTTCAGGTCCCAGTGGCCATTCCCGTTAAGGGTTTTTGTTATATCGAAACTTAAGTGATATGAGGCTTTTCAATTCCTCGTTTGTTTTATTAAGCTGCTTCGGCTGTACATGTAAATTATCTGCTAATTTTTATCAGGTCCTCTTTATGAATTTGGGCGACTTGTTAACTTATTTCATATCTTGAGCTTTTGTAAGAATAACAAGAATGTCTGTCTATTTTATTGATTGCCCACTTCGGGACTATGCATGGTTTTTTTTTTTTTTTTTTTTTTTTTTTTTTTTTTTTTAATATTTATGGAACTGGAATATATCACGATGCTTTTCTTTCAATGGTTTTTCACTCGGGTTTTTGTTACCTAGTCATTTAATGCTGTCACAGCTTAACGAGATTCGTTAACTCTGTTTTCAATAATGCTATGGTTCATTTCTCAATTTACGTTATCAACTGAGAGTATCTACCCTGTTGTTTAGCAATGTTATTTATTCGGTTCTAAGTTTAATTCAAAGTCTGTTAGATTGATTTTTATTTAGCTACTTGAGGGATTGCCTCCTAGTCGAGGCTCGGGTTTCATCTCTTATGGTGAGAGTGGAATCCCCTTTCCCGAACAGTTATAATTCCATTTCTTTATGTTGACTCTATATGGCTGCCTGTGAAACCCGTGACCCATATCTTAAGATCCCAGCAACCCTCTTAATTAGAATTTTCCATGTAAGTGTACGTGAAGGAAATATTCACAGGACTAAAACCTCACCTGTTCCTAGCATTGAGAGGTTTCTTCTCTAAATGGTGGTTTCCACTCAAGGTTTGAGATATTATTTAAAGAAATTAATGGACGCTTGTACTTCCATCCTTGTTTTACGGCATTGGGTTTTGTTTAGTTTCATGCTTCACAATCCTCTGTTAACTTATATACAGAATCTTGAATAGTTCCAATTTGTAATTTATATGTGTTAGAGGCGTCAACAATTTTACTTGTCCAATAAATCCCTCGCTATATAGCCCACCCATATTTGTGCCTAGTCTAGCTATGGTATACGGCTCTAGTTGTTCAATAACAACAAAGATAATTTCTCACCTACCTAGAGGGTTTCAGGTGTTACTGCTACTATTCTCCTCCTTCCCTTTAAAAATATTAAACAGTAGGAGAAATTATGTTCCATTTGTTTCCTTTCCTCCCATTTAACACAAAACACTGTAACACTCATAAACTCTTGGGTTAATTACACTAGATGTTAATTTAATACAATACTTTTATTCTACCCAAATTACTTGCAGAAGTGTTCAAAGTGTTCTTTTGCTTACCTGCACTGTTGTAACTTACAAGTGCTCCAAAATCTGGGGCTTCATTGTTTCTCCCACTTCCAATCTGCCACCCAACCTTGAGATTCATGTTTCAAGACCAGAATCTCCCCCCTAACTCTTTTCAGACCATTTCCCTCAGCAAGTCGTTGGCACTTTCGTGCTTGGCTATTTGTTCATCACCAGACATAGCCTTTTTCCTTTCCTCTCTCACTCTCTTTCCTATTCTATCCTCACAACACAGTCCTCCCTAACTCTCTTTTCCTTCGGAAAAACTTTCCAATTAGGAAATAGTTAGGGTTTCTTGGGAAAACAACAACTGCCTTCCTGAGAGATTGCCAGCTCTTAAAGAAACATTTCTTTTAAACAAAAAATATTATTAAATCCAAAAATATAATAATAATCAATTCAGTTTACCATTTACCACAATAAAGTCAAATATTTACATTTATCCTGGGGCATCACAATTTTATATCTAAAATTTAAATTGGAAAATTGTCTAAATTTTTTGTTTTTTTATTATTATTATATGAAATGTTATTAAGATATATAGGTAAATATTTGAGTCATACAAGAATCACAAAATTATTGAGAGTCGTAGTTGGAATCTTCTCATCACTGGTAGCCATGAAATGAATAAAAAAGTTTTATATTTATACATATTTTTTTCTACTGACATATATGATTATCTAGGTTTGTTGAAAATGTGAATATATATATATATATATATATATATATATAATCCCTTAAGTGTAGGTACTTTCAAGTGTGAAGATAGATAAATGAAAATATAAATGTTTTCTTTTTCTTGTTTTTTTTCAATTTCTAATTACATATTATTTTAGAAATTTGGGTAATTTTATATCTAAAATCTAAATTGGAAAATTTCTCGAGCTCCTTTTTTACATCAAACGTTGTCAAGATATATAGGTAAATATTTGAGTCACATAAGAATCACAAAATTATTGAGAGTCATAGTTCGAAGCTCCTTTTTCTTACATCAAATGTTATTGAGATATATAGGTAAATATTTGAGTCACATAAGAATCACAAAATTATTGAGAGTCATAGTTGGAATCTTCTCATCTATCACTGGGTAGCCATGAAATGAATAAAAGGTTCTTCTTATATTTATATATATTTTTTCTAATCACCTATATCATTATCTAGGTTTTGTTGAAAAATGTGAGATAGATTTAGTATAATATATATTATATATATATATATATATTAGAGAGAGGAGAGAGAGAGAGAGAGAGAGAGAGAGAGCCCCAAGGGTTACTCAGTTGGTCAAATATGCCTCGCCATTGGGTCACAGGGTCCAATCTCCCCGAGCCCTGGGTCAGGCGTTGCTAGTTGGCCGCGGGCTAGATTCCCTTTGGGGTGGCCTAGATTTTCCTGTGGACATAGCACCACCTCTGACAGGTGTCTGTGAATCACAACCTAATTATATATATATATATATAATATATATATATTATATATATATATATATATATATATATATATATATATATACTATATATTATATAATATATATATATATATATATATATAAGACCTTTCAAGTGTGAAGAAAGATAATGAAAATATTAATCTTTTCTTTTCCTCTTTCTTTTTCAATTTCAATTTGCATATTATTTTAGAAATTTGGTTAATTTTATATATGAAGTCTAAATTGGCAAATTTCTCAAGCTACTTTTTTTTTTACATCAAATGTTATTGAGATATATAGGTAAATATTTGAGTTAGAATCTTGTAATCACTTGATAGCCATGAAATGAATAAAAATGTTTTTCCTATATTTATAATACTTTTTCTACTTACCTATATAATTCTCTAGATTTTGTTGAAAAATATGAAGATAAAGTACAAAACCTAGAGGATTATATAGGTAAGTAGAAAAAGTATGTATAAATATAGAAATAATCTTAGCCATGAAATGAATAAAAAGGTTCTTCCTATATTTATACATACTTTTTCTACTTAACTATATAATCCTTTAGGCTTTGTTGAAAAATGTGAAGATAAGTACAAAAACCTAAAGGATTATATAGTGAAGTGAATATGATGAAAGCAAACACTAACTTAATTTCATAATGTAAAAGTTGCATTGAAAAGGAAACCTAGTCTAAGGAATGGAAATAATAGTGCTTGAAATAGAAACCCTAGCTTAAGAATAAAGAAAGTAAACTAATCTAATTTGCATGAAGAAAAGAGAATGTAATCAATCATTGCATTCTAAAGAGGTTATATCCATTGAAATATTTCATTAAATACTTCATTTGTCAATCAAGGAAATCATTATTGTGCTATCAAATTCATAAATCCGTCCATTAACCCAAATTATTGAGATGTGTTGAAGGGGTAAAAAGGAAAGTCCTTAGTGGTCTTTGGTCTTCCTCAATCATGGATTTAGAGTCTAGGGGTCATTATTCAAGCCTAAAAGACAAAAAATAAGTTTTTGGAGTAGATATGATCAAGTTTAGACATGCTACAGGAGTGTTATAAGTGGTGCTACAGGAGGCCATGTTTTGCTATAGGAGTTAGATAACTTGTCGAATGCCCAAGCAAATCAAATGAAAATGAGATGAAAAGTTTTTTGTTATCAGTAAGATGTCCTAGGACTCTATACCAAGTAGGATACTTAAAAATATCCTTGTTAACATGTGTTAAAAAATAGCAAAAAAATACTACTCTAAAAACTAGAAATTCATGAATTAGTGAGCTAGTTAACCTACCACATGCATAACCTAATCAAGTGAAAATGCTATGGGAAAAGTTTTGTTATTAACTTGAATTTTTTATGACCCAATACAAGTGGAATAAACTCAAATGAATCTCATTAAAATGTTCTTAGAAAAACAAAAAATTACTACTATTTTGCTACAATAGAAATTCTAGATTTGTGAACTAGTAAATTAATCCAAGTAGCTCAATGATGAACATGAATTTTCAAAAAAAAAATTATGATGCATAATAATTTTTCCTTTATAAATAACTTGAAATACAACTCACTTCAATCATTTAACCAATATGACCTTTGACAAAAGAAGCATGAATAGTAAATACAAAAATAAGAGATGCAAGTAAAAAAGACATTCTTAGGAAATAGGATGGCCAATTCTAAGGATAGTCAGAGTCCTATGAAGGAAAAAATGGTACAAAACTTCATTATTTGAATCAATTCAGGTACATCCCTGCTAGAAATTAAAGTGGAGCTACTAAATAACAAGTTTTCTCAATAATAAGACTAAGAACTACATGCATATAGAAGCCAATTTAAATTAGTACTTATACAAAGTGATAAAGAAGAATTCTACTTGAAAGGAGAAATTTTCCCCTCCAAAATCCCTCAAAAAGTGGATCTCATTTCCAACACTAGGAATCCTCATTAAATGACAGGGAACACATTCCTAGATTTTCTCAATCAATGGAGCTCCAGAATTTTTCAATAATTTCATGATATTCGGTTCATTTATTATCCAATATTTGGTCCATCCTGTAGTTGGGAGAAAGTCCCTATATTATCTCATTTGGAATTTACTCCATATTCTCTCAATATTCTACAAAAATACATAAAATCAAGCACAGATTATGCAATTATCTCTAAACCTTCCTAAGAACATATTAAAGCTTAAAAAATATTATGAAGTGTAGAAGAAGAGATTTAATATAAACTATATGTGCCTAGGAAAGGCTAGATGGGCCTTAATTTATATCTAATTTGAAGGCCTATATTATATATATATATATATATATATATAATTATATATATATATATATATATATATATATATATTTCAATTTAAATTACATATAAATGATCTACCAGGTGTAGGTACTTTCAAGTGTGAAGATGACTTTTCTCCATAAAATTTGCTAATCCAATTTAGCTACAAATATATATTTTCTTTTGAAATTAATACTGGAAAAGAAAAAAGTATCTTAGGCTATACATTCCATTCCATCATGATACTAGTTAGTGAACATATCATATCAATCACATATAAGAGTGAATTATTGCATCAATTTGAATTCACTATATATGATTTAACTTTCTTAATTTTGTATTATGCATCTATATTAATATGCAAGAAATGATTATATGCACTTTCCTTATTTATTTTATATTTTTCTCTTGTCGACATCAATATGATCAGCCAAGCATCAAATTATTTATATACATGATACTACAACAATATTGGCAATAGTGGTCTTTTGCAAATTATGTTAACCATCAATCTCTTCTTAGTGTTTTCCATTCAAATCGAAGGTAGTGGGATCTTCTACCCCATGTTTAATGAACAAAAATATCAACCCCATAACAATGTGCTTTGTTAATTCTAAGTGTTTGCATGAATATTTATTTTAAAATCCCTTGTCTCTATTTTTTATTGATGATTGTTATTCCTCACCTGAAAAAATTTTCTTAGCTAGTTTCTTCTCTATGGCATGTTTCTCTTTTTAATGTTATTCTTCCACTAACTACTTCTTTCTACCTTTTCATTTTGGCGTCATATATATTAGTCTACACTTCACCCTTTAAAACAAACCATGTTAAATATATTAGATAAAACATTAAAACAATTCCATTGTCAACTATTGAGTTTCAAATTTAATATAGAATTATTGTTTTTGAATAATATGAGTCTCAATGTCAAAGACTTCTTTAACACTCATACCAGTTATTTCTTACCCTTCACCACAAATCCTTTAGGTTACTTCATGTAGATCTCTTCTTCCAGATCCCCGTGAAGAAATGTTGTCTTCACATCCATCTATTCTAACTCATCAAAAGCAGTAGCAACAGATAAAAGTAATCCAATAGAATCTACCTTGGAAAAAGAAGAAAAAATATCACCAAAATAAATTCTCGGCACTTGGGAATAGCCTTTTTCTAACAACCGAGCTTTTTATTTCTCCACCTTGCCTTATGCATTCATCTTCTTCTTGAAAGCCCATTTGCTTCCAATGGGTTTCCTTCCATGGGTATAAAACCATCATTCTCAAAACCATGTGAAAAACCCATGCACAAAACCATAGGTAGGTTTGCCCACCTAATATAGGTGTTAGTTGTGGAAATAATGTAACACACACCTAACATTGACCCCCTAACCAATGTTTTTTTTAAGGTCATCGTAGGCCTATCGTCATAGGCAAGGCCTTGCCACAAACCCTGTAGTACTCAAAGATATACTTCTAATGAGGTATCATATGTGCCAAACGAATATCATATAGCCAAGTTACAACATCGAGAAGTTTTTTTCCTAACTAACCCTCGATAGAGCCCATAAAACCTTGGTGATCCATCTCCTAGGGTTAGGTTTTTTGTTGTTTAGGGTTTACCTTTATTTTTCAATAATAAAAACACCCTTGAGCCTCATTGTAACATGGTTCAGAGGCATATAGCCACCACATCTCTTCTCAGAGATAAGCTACATCACCCAAGGTAGTTTATTTCCTTTCTATATGTAAGCATATTTCAGTTCTCTGATGCTAATGAAATGAAGTTTTATTTTTGTTGCATCTTTATGTTTATGTATATATATGAGTTTTGTTGTGTTCCTGCATAACTCTAAATCATGTGATATGCCAACGGATGCCCCTGTTGGGCAAGAACTACACCAATAGCATAGTCGGAAGCATCCGTCTTAATCTCAAATGGTTGTAGCAAGTTTGGTAATGTGAGCATTAGTGTATAACAGAGGAAATGCTTCAACTCTGCAAATTCCTTCTATTAGGATTCAAACCAAAATAATTTTTTTTTCTCCTTCCTTGATGACTTGACTCAAAGGCCAAGTGATACGAGAGAAACCCAACATGAACTTGCAGTAGAAATTAGACCAAGTGTGGGACCAACAAATTAGGAGAAAGAAAAGCATCCTAACACGACTCAAACATGGGATGCACACATAAATGTCATCAATACAATCCAATGGAATGAATAGGACTTATGAATAATATTCATAGCTTAAAACAATGGCAAAGTGAAACATATTTCTAAGTGCAACAGTTGAAACAACACATTACAACGCTTAGAACACAAGTTACTATAGGAGTGACGATTGTGACGAGAAGGTGTTCTAAGTTGTAAGAATGTGTCTAACGCATATTCGAATGATATGTAAGACCATATAATGCGTAAGAGTGTGCCAAAACTAACTTTACTAGTGTGCAAAGGTGTGACACATACATGAGTGAAATCAATAAAAGTTACACATGAGATAGGACAAAAACATGAATACGACACTTGAAAAATGCAGATGACCTTGAAAGTGACACATGCCAGAGTAAAGATAACATGAAAATGCCACTTATTAAAGTGAAAACAAGAAAATGTGAAAGCGACACTTGTGAAAGAAAAGTGCCAAAAGTGATCATTGATAAAACTCTTCGTAATAAAAGTACAAACACAACTAAAGTGAAGGAGACTACTAGTGAAAGTGTGCATTGACTGTCGGCATGAGTTAAACATCACACATGCACTGTCTTGATGTATGGTGTTATGTCTGTTCAAACATGCATAAAGGGGGTGTTCTCATGAACTCATAGAAGATTTTGCATGTTAGTACAAGTGACTTGAAGACTTAAATGCTTCTCAAAACATTAAATGACCATGGAGTAACCATAGAGTGACAGATAGTAAGATCCTCAGTAGGCTCCAAAATTCAAGCGTGAGAAAATTTTTGGAGGGTGTTGGTTGTAGCGACAACACCACATTAGTATGATCCATCAACCATCTAATAATTTTTTCACATGGTACTACTCTTTGTCTTGCAATAGTGTTATGAATAGAGGATCTTTGCAAACTACTACTCCTTGTATTGCAATAACGTTGTTAATAAAGGACATTTGCAAACTATGTACCACATCAATATCTTCTTGTTGTTTTTAATTGAAACCCAAGGTAGTGGGAATTACTACCCCATCTTTAATGAACATGAATAATGCCCCTCCTCTAGTAATGACATGTATTTTCAATTCTAGTTTGATGGGTAGTGTTTACATAAATAGCACTTATGAAATCCTTTGCCACTCTTTCCATGGTCGTGTGTTATCCTTGGATGGATACTTTATCTTAGATGTTTCCTTTTCTAGGTTGGGTTTCTCTTCTATAGGTTTTTATTTCATTGGAATCATCCTTTTACTGTATCATTTCGGGGTTATATACACCAGTCCATTTCACCATTTGAAACAACATAACATGTTAAATTCATTAGATAAAGAATTTTAAAAAATGATGCTAAAATTTCAATTTCATAATTAAATCTATAATTATTGTTTACAAAATAGCTGGACACTTACTTCATTTTAGCAACATTATTTTTAAAATCTCAATAGTCTCATCAACATAACATGTTAAATTCATTATATAAAGAGTTAAAACAATTTCAATGCCAAAATTTCAATTTCGTAAGTAAATCTAGAGTTATTGTTTTCAAAATAACATGAAACCTACCAAATTTGAGAAAAAATATTTTTAAAATCTCAATAGGTTCATCCCTTCTTTCAAAATCAAATATTTGTTTTAAATTGAATAAATACGAATACAATGAAGGTTTGATCAATATAAGGAGCCATTGATTCTAGACTTAAGTCACATCATAACCATTAAATGAATTCACACTCTAATGGTCAAGATGAATTCTACATGGATGTAGAAGCTTCGACATTCCTTCATTCAAAATAGAAACTGAATTCTTTTTGATAGTAACCTCTCGCAAACCAGTACTTAAAGGTTAAACCAACAAATTGATTATTAAATTCTATGATGGGCGAGGGGGCCATAAGATCTAACAAAAAATAAACAATTCAAAAATTCCCTTTGAATAATGAAAGGCTCACTCGATAATTCAAAATATATCATGTTGAGTGATAAGAGTTTTGAAACAGTATATCCAAAACTACATGTAACATGTGTATCCCAACACCTTAAAAATGGAAAATCAAATGAGTAAAAAGGAGGGAAGGAATTTGAACTGAGTATGTGGACACACATAGAAAATGGAGTAAGATTAGATGGTAGTTTGATGAGAATATCAATTTGCTTAGAACATTAGATTTGATAGAAAATAAAATCAACATATGTTGGATGCGTAACCTTGTTAGCAATGAGTAATTCAAATACAATTTTTGAACTATGATAAGGCCAACATTTAAAATTTTATATTTAATTCAAAGGTCAAATCACATGGATACTCCATTGATTGCAAAACAAAAGAAAAATTGAATGAGTGGATAGTTAATGCAAGATTGTGATTTCACTACAAAGGTGATGAGAGATTTCACAAATGCACACATTCTAATGCCACTTAAGAAAACTTGTGGTCAGTTGCACGTTTATGAGCTCTAGAAAAAGATGGTTCGTTGAACATTTAGGGAATTCATGAAATTATTTGTAAAATAGAGTCTTTTGAAGCTCACATGGAAGCAACTTTATTGGAAAATTGAATATGATTGAAACATTAGAATCAAAAATATGTTTTTCAAATGCTAGAAAAGGTGCTCTAATTATGAAAGAAAACCCAAAGTTGAGCCTTTCAAATGTGACATTAAAAGAGAGTATCCATGAGATTAAGTCCAAATTTACTTTTCAAAGTGAAAAGAGAAGGGCAATCAAGGAATCAAGCATAATTTTCTAATTGGGCCTAAGTTAGGGAACAAATTGGAGGAAATATCTCAATCAAGAGATAAATCTTAATTAAGAAATTTAGCCATGATATATTTTTGAAACAATGCCAAGTAGGTTGATTACATAATCGTGCCTAATCCCATAATCAAGCAAGATTTGGAATTCAATCAAAGAAGCCCACTTTTTTTTTTATCGGGCCCAATTGTAAGATTGAGTGAAAGTTAATCATTCGTATGCATCCAACTACATGAAGACCATGATTGTAAAAATAAGGACATAATTCAGAAGATAATAAAAAAGGCCTAATTAAGGAATCAAATCAATCAATTGACCAAGAAGTGTATGGAGGATAAGAAAAGAGGAATGATCCAAAGATCAAGCTCAATTAGAAAAATCAAAAGGAAAAAAAGAAAAAGAATCAATAAATAGGGGTCAGCTAGAAAATTAGCCCAATTGAGTAACTGAAATCAAGGAAGATAAGGTTTTGGAAGATATAAAAGAAACCTAACCTATATATCAAGCATGACTAATAAAATGAGCTTAAGTTGAGATTAGGGAAGATAAAGTTGAAATTAGGGAAGATAAGGTTTTGGAATATACAAAAGAGACCCAACCTATATATCAAGCGTGATTAATAAAATGAGCTTAAGTTGAAAGAATAAGAGTTGTCTAATTGGGGCGATTTCTCAATTGAAAAGTCAAGTAAAATACTTAGAATAAACAAAAAATTGAAATATCAAACATGATTTATAAATTATGCTTATGTTTATGTTTGGAAGATTGCAAATGGTGAAATAGAATGGATTTCTAATTTGAAGCATCTAATTAAAAAACTTAGAATAAACAAAAGCCTAAATAAAACATCATAAAACTTTATGAAATATAATCCTAAGTAGCAGATTAATTTACAAAGAAAATTACAAGAAAAGCTCAAAAAAATATCATAAAACAAAGAGAAAATTTCCTTGAAATTTAAAAACTTCAGATATGCGAAACTTAACTATAATTTAAAAGAAATTGCTAAATTAAATAACTATTCATAATTTTGATAATCTAGGAAAATAAGGTTTTGGAATATAGGAAAGAGAAATAATAATAAGCATGATTAATAAATTGAGCTTAAATTTGAAAGGATCATAATTACATAATTGAAATTTATTAACTCAAAATAAACAAAAACTTGAAATATTAAACATGATTCATAAATTAAACATATGTTTGAAAGACTACAAATAGTTAAATAAAATTAATTACTGATATTAAAAAATACTTTAAAAAAATAAAAATAAAAAAATAAAATAATCATAACAAAATATAAATGCTAACTGAAAAACTAATTTAAAAAAAAAAATAAAAAATAAAAAAAACCTTTAAAACATAACTATAAATTAAATTACAAAGAAAACTCAAAATTTTATTATTAAAACACCGAGAAATTTTCCAATTTTTAGAGACTTAAAATATATGAAATATGCAATAACTTAAGAGAAATGATTATTGAATTTTCAAAAAAAATTATTACTCAAAGAATTAAGTTATCTTGCTATCAAACTTTTACTTGGATTACCTGCCAGATTCTTTCAAAATATGGCTAGAATTTCCGTAACTTTCAAAACAAAAAACATAATCCTTAATATGCAATAACTTAAAAGAAATGGTTATTGAATTTTCAAAAAAAATTATTACTCAAAGAATTAAGTTATCTTGCTATCAAACTTTTACTTGGACTACTTGCCAGATTCTTTCAAAATATGGCTAGAATTTTAGTAACTTTCAAAACAAAAAACATAATCCTTAGACTACAAAAATATAATGGCGTAATACTTATCTACTGAAAATGAAAAAATTACCTCGACAAGCAAAAGTAACCGGAATCCGATGGCATATAGACAAGCAAAAGTAACCGGAATCCGAGGGCGTACCACAAGTATATGCTTTAACGGCATGTGGATGACGAAATCTTGTGTAGAGCAGCCGATGCAAATGGATGATGGACAATCAGAGTGATATAAAAGAAAAAAATTATTCCACAGGGTTGGTGTCAGTCATTTCACTGCAAAGAATTTTGAATTAACGAAGAAAAGGGATTTCTATCTAATGCACAAGCATCCAGCTCACCGTAACTGGGCAAAGTCTCAACCAGGTTTGCAGGCTATTGATCAACTGGACTATTTAATTTTTACTGTGATAGTTTTTCTTTTAACTTGTTTTTACAGAGTTAGTGAATTCAGGAATTTTTAATTAAATAATTAGAATTACTGTAGCTCGAACATTAGTTAGGAAATAGTTCGTTGAATTAGGAGAGTAATGACAAACTGTTCATCCAAATCTTGTAATATCAAGAAAATATGGTTATTCATGATAACAGGATCTTTTGTAACCAAATTCTATGACAGTTTGATTAACTGCAAAACCAACTGAAATAGAGGTGTATACAAAAACCAAAATGTAATAGAGAAGGGGTTCAGTCAATTACAGAAGAAGAGAAATCAAAACAACCAGGCTATAAGCATTCAAAACTATTGTCCATCTGTATAATTTTTCTACTGATCACCTAATATAAACTTTTCTTTACAGTTTGATAAAATACCACATCAAGAATGTCTATTTAATATGATGTCATATATATTCTAATACGAACATACAGTTAGTCAGAAAGCGTTGGACGAACGTCTGTATAATGTACAGTCACATATTCTGATACAAGCATATAATTAGTCACCAAGTATTGGATGCATTTTCACACACGGTTAAACAAGGACTAAGAAGCATAATTTCCAGAAGTCCGAGAAGAAGAATTGTACACAGGAGTCAACCACGGGCAAGCACTTGTAACCAGAAGAACAACCATAGAACAGAGGCGGAAAACGACCATATAACAGAGGTAACATTTCTATGTATCCTTTATAAATTCCATTGCAAGAAAATCGAAAGCCATCGATAAATTTTACCATTGTCAAAGTTAGAACAAGCATATATGAAAAAGTTCATTCTTATAAATAACGTAATGACAAAATGCATGGATGGAATGGCATTATAAGCCAGAAACCCTGGATGAGGGTTTAACCAAAATAAATATCGACAACCATTCGCATTTCAAACTTGACATAACAATGACCGAAAAGGACATAGCAACAGAAAACTTCATTCAACGACCAAAGAACCCTGAATAACCCTACAGCGACCGTGGGCACCTATCGTGCAAGAGACAAACAAGATATTTGGGATTCAGGCCTACCAAGGACTAAACTGACTGTGTAATTAAAGATTGGAGGACTCGCACACCCAAGTTGCCACCAACGACCTGCAACCAACAAAAACAATTGTGTCACAAACATAGAAGAGGGAAAACACTTCAAGCAAATGTACCATTGCGTGCGGAGAATGAAAAAACAAGAAAATACCTGAGTAAACGAAGCTGAAGTTAACCATAGCGACGTCCCGGACGAGTTGAACGACTGTAGACCGAAGGAGCCAGGAGGGTAAGTCACGATAAATGAAGCTGAATAAAATTGAAGCAGGGACAGGAGGTAATACCTGTTTCCAACGATGAACGACCGCCAAAGTGGTCTTGTGCTCAGGACAAACACCAATGCTGCAGAGTGAGAACCCATAACAACAGTAAACGTGAAGATTGAACCGGATTCGGGCAAAGACATAATAGGATTTCAGGAAGTATAACAAAGTCACAGCAAACATCCAGAATCTACCATAAAAACCCTGACCAAATTACGAAGACGCTTTCGCAGACCATCAACAAGTTACAACAAGCAAAAAAACATTGGGAATATTTTACAGAACACGCGCATGCATAAGGAGAATTGTAGGAATTTACAGGGTAAGTTCCTCAGACAGAACACTAGAAGGACACCGCTCACAAACAGATCACAGATCAATACACCAGTATTTTGACGTGGTTAAAACCCTCAGAGAGGGAAACAGTCCACGGCCTGCGCCAACATGGCTACTACAGG
>APFE030747895.1:68329-85298 GCA_000404065.3 Pinus taeda | reverse complement strand
AATGTCCATAAACTGAGGGCTCCTAAGTCCCTAAAAGTGTTGCTTCACTACCTAAAGGAACAAGGTCAGCTGATTACATCATCTCCCAGAAGTTCTCCACTAAAAACTGCTCAGAAATGGTAAAAACTAGACCATATTGAATACCCAGTGCAGAGGGTGCGATGCATATCACCTTCCCAATGTAAAGGGTGCGATGCATACTAGATGGCCCCTCTGTAGGGTGCGATGGGTGAGAATGGACAAATGGCAAAGACAGTTTGCGAGGTGAAAGATCATAGAATCTTCCAGAAGCTTCCCCTCTGGCACTTGCCTCTCTGTTTTCAATCAGGGATGAGTAAGAGATCATTAGTCTCCAAGTGGAATCAAGAACTATCAGAGAGAGGACACTAATCAAAACCCCAGAAGATGACTCACCCCTCTACAATCATCTATATATGGATCCCTCATCAAAAAGATCCAGAGGCTGGAATCTTGTATCTTGTAGAGAAGTGTTATTGGTTTTCTGGTGTAACTTCATAGTGTTGGGTGATCTAAGCTTTACTTGAGGTGAAGAAGGGCTTTCTTGCTGGAGGAAGATGCTGGGTCAGAATAATTGGTTGTAATCCTCTTGCTATTCTTGATATTAATAAAGACATTCAAGTTTTCCTCCACATTCTTGTATGTTTGATTGTATATGCATTTGTGTGGTTAATACATATCTGATCTTGTGTTATTTATGAATATAGATCTTTGTTCTTCGATAGTATTATGTTGTTTTGATTCCACAGGTGTTCTTTGAAGCTGGGCAGACGAAGAAGAAGCGGCAAAGGTATATCAGGAAGGAGAATCAAGCAGGGAACCAAGCGCAAGACTAAGGTTGGTGTCCTTTGTTCCACTCTTATCTATTTTTCATAAAGGAAAGCGAAAGTAGTCTTTACTTTCTTGTTTCTAAGATAGCTACCAGTCTTAGTGGGAATAGCAGCTCCGAGTGGACACTATTCCTGGTAACACTCAGAAATCCATCCCGATATATGGATACTCTGCAAATACCATCTCCTGGTGGTTGAACCACTCGAAAAAGGCATCAAAGAAGGAGATCTGTGACTGGCCGGCATGTCTAGCCATAAGATCCACCCATATCTGCATCCGTGGTTCCCTCGGTGCAGGCAATCCCAGTGAAATGATTTGAGGTTGCATCAGTGGAATTCTCTCCAAAGCAAAAGTAGTCAATGTGGATCCATAACCAAAGTTCTTTGTTCTTCCATTCTTTACATTGGATAGTTGTTCTTTTATAACAAGAAGTATCGCCTCACACCAGTTGAACACCTTCAGTTCCAGGCATTCCAGGGCATACTGCATGTAAGATCTATTCGCCAAATGTAAGGCCATGCTGCCAGCCAATCTAGCAAAGTTAAATAAAATGGTCCTCAAAGGTCGATCAGTGACATCCCAGATATTGATCTTACCATCTCTACTGGGCTAAGATCCATCCCTACAGAACTGACGAATGTAATCTTTCACAGATTCACCCCCACGAGCGAATCCTGATAACGAAAGAGGGGCACCGCGCCTCGACAATCCCATCAAATAATAAATATCCTCGACCGTCAAAGGAATATATTTACCTATGATCTGGAATACCTGGTCAATAGGATCCCAAGCATTGAGGAAATACTACAACAAACTGATATGTTGTCTCATGCTGGATATTCGGAAGAACTTCAGCAAACCACAGTTTCTTAATGCATCCACTGTGCCCTGGTCATGTAAAGCAATCATATCCTCCTCTTCATGTTCTCGTTCATGCCATGTGACAACCATCTTAATCCAACAAATATCTGAAATGCAGACAAAATATGAGTTAGGAACCAAATTTGAGCAAAAACAGGCAAAACTTTGATGAAAAAACATTGTGTAAAGTTGCCCTTCTGCACCCATCGCACCCTACGTTTGAGCTAGGTGAGATGCATACTGACTGGCTAGTGTACAGCTCAGTATGCATCGCACCTTTCGATATAAGCTAGGTGTGATGATTGGGGAATGAAATCTTCAAACCCCAGGGACCCAGAAAAGTGGAAAAACTAGCTCAGAATTAAGAAAAGATGGAATGAAAATGAAGAGCTCATGGTTAGCTCCTACCTAGTCTTGATGGCACAGAAAATGGTCCACAAGATCTCCCAAAATCGACAGGTAAAATTTGAGGGGGGAAACTGCTCCAGAGCTCCAAAATCCCAAATTTGAAATAAAATGATGAAAGTGAAAGGTAAAACTACTTTTTATGTTTACTATTCACGTACTTCAAGTAAAATGTTAGTTTTAGTTCATTTTTCATCCATATATATGTATTTCTAAACAATTTGATGGAGTTTTCAGCAAGTTGAACGACTAATGAAAGAGTTTGATGTGCTAAACAATGAATTGAACATATTTGACCATCGAATCAAGCATAGTTTTTCATTTCCAGCTTGTATAAAAATGAAACCGAATCCAAGCACAGCTCCCCATGGTTCAAGCTTGTCAAAAAATGAACCCATTTACAAGTAATTAACCTTTCCGATTACCATTCTATCATCCTTTTGAACCTTGGTTGTGTACATCCCATCACCACCATCCCTTTGGCCGATCATATGCTGTTTTACCCCTTTTTGAGGAACAGTTGTGATGAGTGGTCTTATTAGCCAACCTCTTCATAGGAATCAATATGTTTTGAGAAGTTCCAAAATCACCAAAACCAGTTTCTACCCTAGACACCACTCGTTCCTCATAATCGAGTCCTCTTTAAACCCTTTTCAGACTCATTAAATATGAAAAGATTGTCAAGCGCTTGTCTTTTTCAACTCGTTAAAGTGATGGGAAAAGTAATCCCTCTTGTATGATTTTATACTTTTTCATACCTGAGGGATTATCTTACAAAAAAGTCGAGCACTTGACTTTTTCAGCTCGTTGAAGTGATTGGAAAAGTCATCCCTTTTGTATTATTTTATCCTTTTTCGGACCTAAGGGATTATTTTACGAAAAAGAAATTATGGAGTTTTCTTTTCATCCCTTTCAAACTCTCTAAACATGAAAAGGATTGAGTTATCCTTGTCGTTAAACTCATTAAAACATAGTGACAAACTTGTCCATTCTAGACGAGACTGAGTTTCATTGTCACTAGACTCGTTAAAACATAGTGACAGGTTTGCCCGAAGGGAAAATTATAGAACAAGCATATGTTACCCTCCTCAAGCTTAACAAAAATAAAAAGGTACTGGTCAACAATGACTGGGGAAAAAGGGAAAAAACTTAAAGAATTTATGGTAGTAGGTCGCTCTTGAACATGACACTTTCACTTTATCTCCATTATTGAGTTGGGTTGGGTTATTCCGTTCACCGGTCATCTCACCATTGGTCTTTCATACCATCGATATTTTGGGGTTAATGCTACGAATCCATCTCAGTGTTGCTGACATGTTCAAGAAAAGTCATTCAGTTGAGAAACCATAATTCAGTTAATGTCTCATCCACTGCAATACCTCCAACCTTCATTTTTTTCATGACCGCCACTCCTGAACCTTGTGTCGTCAGTCCATTTTCACCTCCAGAAATCATTTGCTTCGTTTCATGTCATAGATGTGGGATACATTAAGGCCCTCCTACGACGAGTCACTTCTTGTCGACATCAACTCATTATCCAAGAAGTTAACTCACTTCCGGCGACAGGTTGACATCAATGGCCTTCGACCGAAATATTTTACGTGGTCTTTGACATCGGATTATATATTCACACCATGTGAATTGTACTGTAGTACCTTGAGGGTCATTATCATTATTAGTGATTCCTCTCGCATCTGTTAACAGCTTACATTATTGGCTGGTAATCAGGTGATGTCTTTCCATGTTCAACTTCAGAACATCTCTCCACATGGATTGGCTAGTACATCGGGCGAAGATTGAAAGAGTTTGAAGACCCCGGATCTAGTTTCATCCATACAGGCTGCAATATATTCAGGGATATAAATACATCAAATGTACAAAGGCTCTACACAAATGGTCATCCTAACCATGGATGATGACTCTACATCAGAAGAATCACCAGTCTGCATCTACAGACAACTATCTGATATATGTACATGAAATGAATTTATAAAGATGAGCATGGGAATGCCTCCCTCAGCTAGATCATCAAAATTATATTATGATGATGTATTTTATTGTAACTTATGTAGGTCACCTTCTAGTTCAAAACTTCGGATCCTCATGATAAAGCATTTCAACCGACATTAATATTTACGACTTCATGCTTTAGGGGGCAACTGTTATAGACATATTTGGGCACATCAACCCCAAACTTATATGTCAATAAACTAGAGCTCATCAACCCCTAAAAGACTTTTTTCATACCCTAAAAGAACATTGTCATCTGAACACATCATTCCCCAAAAGTTCCATCTGAGAAACCATCAAGAAATGGTCTGAATTGAACCATACTGACTACTTCACTGGAAAAGTGTGATACATACTGAGTGGTACACTGCCAAGGAGGGATGTGTACTATTTGGTCCTTCTACAGGGTGCAATGGGCGAGGATGGACAAATTTCCAAGATAGTTTGCTAAGTGGTTGCTCATGGAATCTTCTAGAAACTTCTCCTATGCCACTTGCCTCTCTGAATTCGCCTAGGGATGAGTAAGAGATCCAAGAAATTTCCAAGTGGAACCAATTGTAACAAGTGGAATGACACTAATCAAACCCCATGGATGACTCACACCCTTGTACACATCTACAAATGGATCCCTCATCTAAGAGATCTAGAGGCTGGAATATTGTGAATTGCAAGGAAGTGTTGATAGTTTGTAATTGAGGAAAGAGCATTGTATTGTTGACGTGATCTTGCTATTTCATGACATGAAGAGGAATTGAAGCTGGGAGGATGATGCTGGATCAGACAACTAGGTTGTAATACTCCCTTCTCTTAATAAAGTTCTTCAATTTTTCTTCCATATGATTATGTAATTATGAATGTTATCATTATTGAATGCTATCATTTGTTCATTATATATCTGATTCGGTAATGTTTATGTTGTAAAAGATCACGATGCTTTGACGGTTCTTTGTTGTTGTCCTTGTGCAGGTACTCTCTAAGCGTGTTAAGTACGGGAAGGAGTTGTTGGATCTATCAAAGGGGAGAGAGAGCAAGCAAGGGATTAAGCAGAAGTTCCAGGTTGGTTCCATTATCTTTCTCTTATCTATTACACATAGAAGAAATCATTGAATTGCTTTAAACTGTTGTTTCTAGGGTAGTTGACAAACCTAGAGGGCTAGTTGTTCGACAAGACACTAGTTTTTCCAGAAACAATAGGGATAAGACCAAAAGACCAAGTTGAGAGAACTCAACCTCATCCATGTCGAACAACCTCTAGCTCGTTGCTTTGGAAGCTTCTAAACCATCAAGCTTCTCATCCTCTTTACAAAAATTTCCTTTTAGGGATCATCATGGGTATACAAGAAAACAGAGCGATGGCATCATGTGGCTAGTATAGTGCAACTAGAAACCATCACGGTTCTTAGTATCATAAGAGCGATGATTCTAAAATTATGGTTTTAGAGGCATTTATTTCAAGGGAAGCTCAAGGCATTTTTCAATTAGTGTTTTGTGGAGGATCTGAGCTGCATATCTGAATGAGTACACTGCATGTTGGTCATGCTTTGGGCACTTTGAGGTATGTGACAGGGAAGTGTGGCAGGTGTGACAAAATATTGTGTAATAGTTCCCTGAGGAAAATTCATCTGTGGGTCAGCTACCCTTGGAAGTATCAAAGAACGAAGTGCTAGGGTTTCCATACTTCTCTCGCCAAGATTTGGATTTGGTTGGACATATAGAGGTGGGTTGTCAGGGTTTGAAGGACAGTAGTCATCCCCCATTTCTTGGTACTGGTGGGTAAGCTCTGGACTTTGAATCTCTATCGAACATCATTTTGGCACTGAATGATCTCTTGGAGGGTATCCCAGGCTTTGCAAGCCATGAGGAAAAAGAAAATACTTCAATTTCCCCTTCAGTTAATGGTCGGTCCTCAAGAGTAAAAAGGAAGAAGGGGAAGGTGATAAGAAAGGAGGTGGATAAACTAAACTTAATTCTAGGGTTATACATTCAGATGGATTAAGCTATGGATGTGTCAGAGTGCATCATAGTGGGACGGGTAAAGGGAAGACAAATTGTTGCTAATTTCATCAAGGAATGGATAATTAAGGAATGGATCATAGGGCTAGTTACACAGACGGAGGTAATTTGTTTGATAAGGGGTTGGTTCATGGTTTGTTTCTCTAATGTTGATGCTGTAGATTGGATTCTTGAACGAACCTGGAGTTTTCAAAAATCCATGTGTTAGCACTCCGTGAATTCTACTAGGTTGAGGGTAGATTCACAAAGGTAACAACAAACCACTTTGGGTTCAGAGACTAGTCTTATACAACTATAGGGGGCTCCCTCACTCAAAAAACTTAAAGATTAAAGACTTTGAAATGTAATTTTTTTGCAAAGACCAGATCGAAAAAGATTTTTTTTTTAATTATTGGAATGTCAATGGTTGAAGAGGTTGAAAACCTGTGATCAATCTAATTTACTATCCCACTATACTTATGCATGTAAACTCAAATAACATTCACAAAGGCTTATCAAGAATGTTATTTGGATAAAGGAAATGAGTTGTAGTAGATAGGAGAAATAAAAACATAAATTCCTTCTTTACATATAATAGTATTGCATGTAAATGAGAAGGAAATTAAGAAGAAGTAATAACATATATAGGTATAAGATATTTGATTTGCAACTGAAATACTGAAACAAGTGGTTTATAGCAGTTTAAATCTAAATTCTAACTCAAATGAAGTCATTATACCCATAAACTATGAAAACTCTATAGAAGAAATCAAAAGAATAACGGATACACAGAGAATAAAAGCTCCAAAATATCGTACCATAAGTATCCTTATGAACAATAACTGGAAAACCCTCAATCCATAAGAATTTTACTCATAAAATATTGATCATGGTCACATTAATTCTTAAAACCAATTCACAATAGTGTCCAACCAACAACAACCTATTCCATCTATTTTTCTAATTTAAATAACATACAACAACAAGTAAAAACGTTTCTAGATGTAATGCATCTTTTACCCATACAGTGGATCGAAATAAACTAAAAGGAGGAAATATTTTGTTGTTTCAAGTCTTTTTCCTCAAAGGATAAAAAAAAAAACATTGAATTGTTTATCACTTTATGGTAATACACAAAAAACTAAATATGAAAATAATTCCTATCTTCGAACCATATCCTCTTGGATCAATAAAAACGGAAAAAGAATGAATAGTTGGTTGTTAACTGCACAACGACTAGGTAGCAACACATTTTTCTCCCAAGGTTGGCACATGGTTGGTGACTAGTGATCTGATTTGGTTCCCACCTCTTCTACACATTCATCCCTTCAACCTTTGAAAATTGGCATCTTCCTAACACTTATAAAAACCTTTAGGCAGGGGTTGCACAGTAGCTGTGTAGCAACTGCATTGATGAACTTTCAATTAAGCCTATTTTACACCATGAGGCCTTATCAAAAAAAAACTACCATACTATAGGCCCCTCCACATGTCCAAAACCATCTCAGCACACTGATAAAAACACCAGCTACAACTTGAAAAAAAAAACTTTTAGTTATGGACAAAACTGCAAAAGTTCAATCAAGGAGTTGTTACCTCCTTTTCCTCTTCTTGGATACTCTATTGGTGGAAGCTTGAACCTTAGGAGCTTTAGGCATAGGATCCTTTTGTTCAGTAGGCACTAGTTGAGAAGTCTTTGTTTCATACTGAGCTTTAGATCTTGGTCTTGGCATTCTTCCAGTTGGAAATATCTTGGCTGACTCTTTGTATTTCCTGACTAGTCTCCATGCCCTAGCTAATATTTTATTCATACTCCTCAGCCTTGTATTTCGTACCATGTTTCTGACATAAAGGTTCTTTCATTTCCTTCTTGTAGGAAGTGACCATTTGGCAAATGTTTTACCTCTATTCAGGGCTTTGGAGGCCTCAGGCATTTCTTTGTCACAATTTTCAAGCAAATGTTGAACATATTTATTATAATCTTGATTATCTTGTGATATTCTCAAGTTCTAAACCTCTTTGGTATTTCTTCCATTGGTTGAAGTCTGGCCTATCAAGTGATTGGGCCACTCTCTTCATTTTCTGCACCCAACCTTGTTTTAACTTTGCTGCTCTAGTTGTAGGCCCACTGGACTCTATTTTAGGCTCTTTGGACTGTTAAGTAAATGAAACATGTTTACCTTTATCTTTTATAATATATTTGGGATGTGTCTTTTCCCTTTCCTTTTGTTTAGTTGCTTGTTGAGGTGTTTCTCTCAAGTCTCTATTTTTCCTTTTCAAAAATTCTATTTTAACTAATACTTAGCAAGAGCCTCTTTCGTTTTCACCATCTTGGGATCTTCTTCCTCAAACTTCATTATGTCTTGCTCAAACTGCATTGGATCACTCTGCTCCACTTCTTTCTCTTAATTTTCCTCTTGTTTCTCCTCTGCAACCTCGACAACTTCTTGAGGAACTAATTCCTCCATATTCTTCTTGACTCCCAACCTAGGTTTAGGCATTATCAAAACCTGTTCATCTTTGATTATCTCCTCTACCGCCACTTGAATCTTAGTGGTCTAATATGATGCCATATAAAATTTTCTTTCCTACGCTTTCTCTTTACTCTTTGCAATATGTTTCTTACCCAACTACTTGCTAAGTTTTCCTTTGGGTTTCTTGATCGGTTGATCATCTTTTGCCTCAATTGCCTTTGTTTTTTTCACTGCCTGAGTAACTTTCTCTTCATGTGTTTTATGTGGCTCTTGCTTCTCTTCACAATTTTTTACTAGTGAAGACTCTGTTTGTGGTAACAAATCAAGACTAGATAAAAATTCAGACCAATAGACTTTCTTCTTGTTCACTGTAAAATTAGCTAGAATTTTAATAAGGGAGAAATGAAATAAAATAGACATGTGGTTCTCCTTTTGAAGTTGAGCCTTTCTAGCCATTCTTTCAAGAGTCTTGAGAAATAAGAGAGGTAAATTTGTGGGCCTTTTATCTGTGAAATGCAACAAGAGTCTCAAGTGGTATTGGTAAGCCCTGTTAAATCTACCTTCACATGTAAAATACCTTTGGATAACCTTCAACAGCGCGTTGTAATGATCTTGAAGATACATAGTGGAGAGACTCCACATTTTTTACAACACAAACCTTTATTACATGAAAGTGTTATGCAGTGATCATAGAGCAGACCTACAACATTGGAAATCAATGGGAAATCTTTCTGTTCTGAACCATATTTCACCCTAACCACTCAACATTCCATATTGACCATGATTCTTATTAAAAATACACGACTTTAAGTTTTTATAATTGACTATGTGCATGGCAGACAGGGTGTGTGTAGCAAGATTTCCGAAGGAAAGGTAATATGAGTATTGCAGTCCTTAATTGAAACATTAAACACAAATTTTAGGGGATAAGCCACAAAACCCACCTCCATAGACTAGAATTAACCTATGCAGTCATTGGTACCTTTAGGGAATCACTGCAAAATAGTTGTGTAGCGCTCTGTGTAGCAATGGCGCAGCACGACTTCTGATCTCCTCTACAATATATTCTCCAAATTGTGACCAACCTTCAAAACTCCTGCACGACAAACCAAAATATCTTTCTTCGATCAAAACCGATGGAAATGGAAGTCTCCTCGAGAAATTTGAATTGATGTTTATTCCTTAATGACATGATCATACATGATGTTTGGTGAGCACTCCGCCCAAAGGGTAATCATATTAGAGAATGGGAGCATAGAAGTATTTGGGTAATAGATTTGAGTATAATGAGGCGGGCCTGTGTATGGGGTACATGGGTGATGCTCACTTATTATGTGCAATGATGGTCTATCAAAGGGGATTAGGCCTAGGGTAAAATAAGGGATATCATAGTTGGGTATAATAGTAATGGGAAATAATTTGAAAAGAAATAATGGGATAGAGACATATGATAGGTAGGGTTAAGGAACATAATAAGAGGGTAAGGGGAAAAAACAATAGGAAATGGGGAGAGTCTTGAAGGGAATAAGGGATATTAGAAGTGGGAAAGAAGTGTAGTATTTAAAAAACATGTTGCTTTTAACAGCATCCCCTTGGCTGTAAATGAGTGTTTAGGTGAACCTTCTAATAGACCTTCATTTTGACGCAAACCTCTTGACTCAAAAATTGTGAGGGCGACTCTCAAAAACTTGAACACCACTTCACATTACTGACCAAAAAATTTGATGACCAGATTCATGGCGACTTCCCAGATAGTGCTCAATTGAACTCATGATGGTAAAAATTTTATGAGTTCGACTTATCTCATGCCTGCAAATTTATAGATTCAGAGAAATTCTACGACTAACAAACTAGTTGACCCTAACATCATCTCCATTGGGGATGGAAGCCTCCCTATGAGGTGTCAAGAACAACAAATCAGACTAGTAGCCTATCCATTAGGCAACAAAGTCAGTGTAGAAAACTAAAAATATAACTGACAGCTGATTTACTGGTTGTAATGACTTTCGACTTTCGATACCTTATTTAACCACCTGATTTATTTATGGCAGCAAAGGGTTGGGATCTTACGACCTTCACGTCAGGCTTTAAATCCCAGCCCCAACTACCCACACTTGCAATATTCAAAAGTAAAGCAATATATACAATGAAATCATATTTCAGCTGTGAAATTAGGTGATAAAGTTCTTCAGCATCCTGCCATTCACAGGACCTACTCCAACTGGTTCATCAAACAAATCCTCGAGAAGATAAGCATTTTTACCCTTGTATGCAAAAATCTTAAATGGTCCCTTCTAGAGATTTTTGAACTTCACATTTTTGCCTTTTTCTTCGTTCCGAGCATCCCACTTTAATATAAAATCTCCAATTTGAAAACCAGTTGCTTTTGTTCTTCTATCATAAATTCTTTTTATTTTGTCTTGTATCAGCTGCACATTTGTTAACACCTCTTCTATGGACTACTGAAGTTGAATCATATGGCCAATCGTTTTTTGCATGTCATGTGGTTCTGCCTTAGCCTCCTGCAATAGTTTCATGATTGGAACTCCCAATGAGGAAGGAAAGAGTTCATCTGTCCCATAGACCAGCTAAAATATCGACTTCTTGGTACTTACATTATCTGCCCACGGTGTATGTACCAAATTTTCATGCCATCTATTCTTATTCTCCTATAGCCATTTCTTGATAATATTGACCAAAATTTTATTAGATGAGTCAGCCAAGCCATTACCCTGAGGGTAATAAGATATGGAGTGGCCTAGAACAATGTTGTATTTGTGGAAGAATTTAATCATTGTCTTTGACTTAAAGGTAGTAGCATTATCTGTAACAATTTTCTTTGAACAACCAAAACGAGACAAAATGTTACCTTCCAGAAACTGAATGATCACCATGTTCGTAGCTTGTCTGGTTGGAACCGCCTTGATCCAATTGGTGAAATAATCCATTGTAGTTAATATCCACTTGTGTTTTCTAGATGAAGTGGGATGAATTTAACCAATAAAATCAAGTCCCTCTTGCTGAAATGGTGATGCAACTGCTATAGGCTTCAGGGCCAGTGGGAGCAACTTCTTTCTTCCTTCAAAAATCTAGTATTCATGACAGCTAGCCAATTTCTTGTACGCATTAGCAAATAGGGAAGGCCAATAAAATCTAGCTCTTATGATTTTTTCATTGTGGTCTTCCAATAAAATTTCCCACCACAATATCCTTTGTGAAACTCCTCCATTGTTTCTTGAGTCGCGTCTTCTAACAAGAAATTAAGCAACATTCTGTTGGGATTCTTCCAATACAAAAACTGATCAATGATACAAAATTTTACTACTTTCAACTTTAGAAAGTGATCTTTAGTTTTAGGCCAATCTAGAGGTGCTTGTAAATGTTGCAACACATATAAAATATCAACATACAAAGGTGAGGAAGCAAACCTCTCTCGAACCTGTCAGGAAGTACTTGAGAGATCCTATTTTGTTAGGACAACTAAGAAATTGATTTGAAGTGAAAGTCTTTCCCTTTAATCAGTTTTTTTGGCTTGATTCAATGTCGTATTCAAGTATGGAAATGATCAATTTTCTCCTTCTCCCATCTAGATCACTCTGTTCAAAATGTCTTTGACTACAGCATTATGTACATAAGCCACAACATGAGAATGAAAAATATACCCCCGAAAATCCTTCGAAGCCTTAACAAGAGAAAATTCCTGTTTCTCCAAATATTTAAGAGAAGCATATCTAAGCACTCTACTGAAAAATGAAATGAGTTATTCTACTCCCTGCAGATTTTTTTGCAATAGGACAGCAACAATATTGTGCTGAGAAGCAAAATAAAATACTATGAATTCTCGTGTATAACCTAGACTGGTCAATGTGGGAGCACGAGACAATGTTTCTTTAACTTCACTCAGATATTTATTTATCTCTTCACCCCATTTCACCTCATTGTCCTGCTTTAACATGTCTGTAATATTTCTCAAAATTGCAGCCAGATTTGGAATGAACCTCCTGAAAAAATTAATTATGCCCAAAAAGGACTAAATCTCCTTTTTACTCCTAGGAACATCCATTTTCTGAATTGATGAAACTTTGTTAGGGTCTATTTTGATATCCATCTTTCGAAATAATATGACCTAAAATCTTGCCTTCCTCCAACCCAAACAATGATTTCTTGGGTTTTAATGAAATGTCATATTTCCTACACTTCTCAAAGATTGTTCTTAAGTGCTGCAAATGATCATCATCAGACTGCAAGTAAACAATAATATCATCAATGTATATAATGAGAAACTTATCTTTCTCCTCTACAAAAGCTATATCCATAACTCGCTGAAAATTTGCCCCTGCATTCATCAAACCGAACGATATCTTGGCATATTTGAAAGTGCCCCAAGGTGTGGTAAAGGGAATTTTATATTGGTCTTCTGGGTGAACCAAAATCTGGTTATACCTGGAAAAAACCTCCAGCAATGACATTATTTTTGCGCTAACTAGCTTCTCAAATATATGTTCCATTTTCAGTAGTGGGTAGTTATCTTTTAAAGATACCCTGTTCAAGTTCCTAAAATCTACACATAATTTGATTTCTCTTGTCTTTTTCCTTATTGGTACCAAGTTAGATAACCAATTAGAAAATTGAAGAGGTACTATTATGCCAGCATCAAACAATTTTCTCACCTCCTTCTCGATCAAGGGCAACAACACCAAATTTGTCCTTCGTAGCTTTTACTTGAATGGTTTCTCATCTATTTTCACTGGTATTATGTGATGAATAATCTCTTTGTTATACACTTTCAAGTCTTCATATCCCTAGGCAAACACAAATGAAAATTCAATCAACAATTCCAAATATTTTTTCTTCATTTATGGGCTCAAAGTCTTGGACAACTTTCTCATTTTTGGGTTTTCTGTTGTAGCTATATTGTATTCTTCAACTCCCTCTCCAGTAGGTGCCAAATTTTGCCTCTTTTCCACATCATTCTGGTCAAAGAGTTCTTCCAAAGGTACGAACCCTGTTGGAATAACATTGTCTTTTCATTGCAACACTTTCAAATATGTGCCTTGCTTTTCCAATTCCTCTTTCAAATAATTAATGAAACTTTCCTTGTCTACATATTCCCATCCACGGTCCCTTTCCAATTTCATTTTGGCGAACTCCTCCTTCATTAACAAGAAATCTTCTATCTGCTTGTCATTTTCAAAAATCTACCAATGTTTCAGATTATCCAAGACAACAGGCCTATGTCTACCTTCTACCTTGTATTTCCCTTTAACATTGTTGGAAATTTCAAAATCAAGGGCTGAAGTGGCCAATTCCTCTGCAACAACATTATCTTTCCTTGGGACAATAGAAAAACTATACCCAGAAAAATTTTCCAAGTAATCTGGGACTGTGTTGCAATAAGCACGCATCCAGGGATGTTTTGCCCAATATTCGCCTTTGACTTGTTTGATAACCAACTCGGAATCCCCATATGCAGTTATCCTTCTAGCTCCCAATTTCTTCAGAGTGCGAAGACCCGAAAGGAGTCCTTCATACTCTACTACATTATTAGTACAATCGAAAACAAAATGGTATGAACATAGCTTTGTCTTACCGACTTTTGGGCTGATTATCTAAACACCTACACTGGTGCCTTCTCTGCTTACTGTCCCATCAAAATGCATGGTCCAAATGCGCCATTTGTTCTTCTACTTTTCGCCAATTTCAACCTTCAAACTTGTTGATTTCTTTTGGACACTTTCGTTGCCCTGATCCGCATTTTTGTTGTTGTCATGTCTTTGCATTTTATGATAGTCTAGTTCAATTTTTCCTTACTGGCTCCTTGTCTGATGCTTGGAACATTTCAATTCACTCTGTTGTATCTCTCTTCTCTTGTGTCCGAAGCAGTTGATTTTATTTTGCTATCCTCTTTTGATTTTTTGTCGAAAATCTCTAATTTATAATTGTTTTCCCTTTCTTCTTCTATATCCAAAACAATTTCTTCATCACTGGGGCAGCCAAAATTGAATAACACAAATGAGTCCAAACCAGCATGAACAATGTACACTGGATGATTCATGGGTTTATCATTACTATTGATCATGTATTGCA
This sequence comes from Pinus taeda, assembly GCA_000404065.3. Classification (NCBI taxonomy): domain Eukaryota; kingdom Viridiplantae; phylum Streptophyta; class Pinopsida; order Pinales; family Pinaceae; genus Pinus; species Pinus taeda. The sequence continues at coordinate 70,620 of APFE030747895.1, read as the reverse complement.
TGAGTGGTTCCCTATATAATCTTCTAGACTGACCTCCAAAAATTGAAATTGTGATGTAGGACACGTTTGTTTGCATTCCTGCATGAAATTTTTCCATCCAAGAGCTAGACAAAATCATACCAAACTTGGGAGGTATATCTGCCACTACAATGTCCATCACCATACATTTTGAAAGAATTTAAGTTAAGGACACTGCTAAATCTTTAATTAATCCCAGGAACTTCACTTTGCTAGAATCAAATGAATAAAGGTCCTTGTATGGTCTTGTAATATCTAAGGCCAACCTCTCTGTAGAGCTATAAAAAGGGTCTCTTTCACCTCTAGTTACCTCACATTAATATGTCAATCTGGGAACGTCTTGCTATTTCAAAGAGTGTCTCAGTTTGAGGCTTAGCACTTGTCAGAGTAATGCTCATAGTACAGCTGTTTAAAAGCTACAAAAGTAAATAGATGCGTGTCTACAACTTAACTACTTCAAAAGGCTAAATCACACCAAGCATTGCATCAGTCAAAGGTTCGATAGCAATAACCCATCCTTTTCGTAACTGATGAGAACAGATCCGAGGTCTGGGAGCCAGGTAGCAGATGTTGGCGCTCACTACAGCCTAAGATCGTCCTTAATGAATAGAAAGGAAACGCCAAGTAAAGAAAATAGCAATGAAATAGAACAGCACATCAGCCAAGGGTTCGGTAGCAATAACCCATCCCTTTCATAACTGATGGGAGCAGATCAGAGGTCTGGGAGCCAGGTAGCAGATGCTGATGCTCACTACAGCCTGAGACTGTCCTTAAGAAATGGAAAGTAAATAAAACAGCAAATCAGCAATCTTGAAATGGAACAGCAATTGAAATGGAACAGCAACTAAAATGGAACAGCAATTCAGAAATGGAACAGCAATTAAAATGGAACATCAATTCGAATGGAACAGCAACTAAAATGGAACAACAATTAGAATGGAATAGCAACTAAAATGGAACAACAGTTGAAATAAGCAGTAACCAAGTTCATCAAGTTGTAACTCTATTTAATCACTCCAATTAAAACATCAACCCTTCACTCTTAAAAGATATACACATACTATGGAACAGCACTACCGATTAAAACCATAAAAACACAACATTCTTAATCTGATTCTGTTATTGCTCTAAATAAAAGCATACAATTGCATCTCACGGTGAAAACAGTAACATTCAAGGATTCAATAATCATGTGAAATCATACTTTTCAAGATAACTGTTGTAATGCTAAAGCACAATCGCAATAAACTCTGTAATGGAATGACATTATCCTGTAGAGATTAATCAACACTTAAAGGATTGGTAACATGATACGGCGTCAATATAAGACTTTCGTTCGCATGAGAATTAAATTAAACATAACAGAGCATGTAATATAAATGTTCTTAAGACACCACAGATCACGTCTATAAACAAACCACACAGAAACCACGCGTAATGGTATAAGAGCAAGTGTCCTCCAGGGCCGGGCCCTTAGCCTCCAGGGGTACACCGCTTAAGATTGATCCAGGCTCAAAGAGAAAAGAGTAACCAAGTATGTATTAATGCATGAAATAAAATTACAGGAACTCAAGTCTTCAACAGAACATAGAGATCATAGTCTTGATCTTTCTTAAAAGAAATTACATAAAAAGTCCTCCTTGCTAGCCAACAACGCTACCCCTTATATAAGGATGATGACGGAGATATCTAGATACATAAAATAGATAAAATAGCGATCCCTCAGGATCTAAGATCCTGAGGGATTCGCAGAATCGTTAATCCTGAGTCACTTCTTTCCCTTTCTGCTCCGAGTTGGTATCTCCGCTTCCTTTCCTGGGTTGGTCCATTTTGATCTGGTTTGCTTGCGGTCTCCCATCAAAGGGACAAAAATTAACTCATCTTTGTCTTTTCCTTTGGGATGGCCACTTTCTGTTTTTCCTCCCTCCTGCACATAGGAATGACAATTATCAGTGTTTCCTATTAATCTCACGTATTTCGTTATAAATCCTCATCATTATCTAAGTTTCTAATGCAAAAGGCTTTTAAGTTCTAATGAAAAGATACTAAAATAACCATCGAAACATACTTTCTTTGATACTCCACACACCTCCCAGCTTACCCTTCTTCATGGCCTCATGAAAACATTGTAGTTGACATGCAAAGCAGTGAGTGAGTAGGCTGGAGATGGAATCTCGTGTGGGGGCCTACAGTCGTGATGCGAAATTAAATGATCAAAGAAATGGCCTGTCTGGCCCTCAGGCATCTCATACAGGGCTTGGTATCTGGGTGCA
>APFE030747895.1:21491-68218 GCA_000404065.3 Pinus taeda | reverse complement strand
CTATATCCTAACCAGGATGGCCCTGCCCTCAAAACAATTTCGCCATAGAGGGGGAATCGGTTAGCAGCAAGCTTAAAATTCTCATACTTAAATGGTTCTCTGAGTTGGATGTTCGGATTAGATACTCGATATCGAAATTTAGCTGCTTCAACGGCAGGGTCTTTAATAGAGGAAAAGTATTCAAGCCCCTGCTGAATGATTGATTCATGCATGAGTCCTAATGCTTCAATCGCTCCTGGAGCCCTCATGATATTTCTATGTCTCCTCCATAACTGTTCTGGGTCTCTAGGCTCAGCTCTTACCCATAGATCTAATCCGTTTTCTTGTCTTTGAAAAGCATTGTAGGCTTTAAGCCATTTAATTTGATTGACTGCAAATGAAATAAATGCTTGCAATTGAATATCCCCAACAAAAGGGCCAGGGTTAAGCTCGGTCTCTTGTTATAGTACAATGTTATGCAAGTAAAATTCACACAATAACCTTTGCAATTTTACCCCATAATGTTTACAACAATTTATAAAATCATTTATAGTGTTAATTTGTATGGGAGCACCTGCTTTAACAGCCTTTATTTTCAATTGTAAATACCTTTCCATTAGAAATAGGGCATAGTTCTTGGCAGGGGCTCTACATGCTAGGACTTCATTGTATAGAGAACACAAGGTATCCATCTGTTTAATAACTACATCTAATCTATGGGTTACCTTGGCAACTTTCTCTTGTTCCCTTCGCCATCCTTCAAAAGCTTGGCTTTCAGATAAGTTGACGTTCCTTAGCTGCTGCTGTAGTTCTTCATATTTTTCTCAGGGGACCGTTTTCTCCCTAAGCTTTTCTGCTTCTTGTTGGGCCTGCTTCAAATGTTTGTGAAGGGTTCTTGTTTTCGAGTCCTTCTTCCATGCATCTGTGGAGGCCAGGAGCTTTACTTGAACTTTCTTATTGCGCTGCTTCGAGTTCAGAACCCTTATTACTCTCGAAGGTGGTGCCTCCGTCTGAACAATCTTATCATCCTTTTCAATTTTAACATGAACTCCAACCCACTGTTGTTCCTTTTCACATGGAACAGCAGTCTACTCTTCAGCTTCATTTGGAACAGCAGTTTGTTTTTTAGCTTCATTTGGAACAACAGTTTGGCTTTTGTCAGGGTTTTGAGCAGTGGGATGGATTCTAGTCCTCCGCCTCTTGCCCTTAAGGGATCTTACTGGTGTGGTCAGACGTTTTCTTCCTGAAGTCCCTTTCACCCTTTGCCTTGCCTTTAGAATCCTAATCTGCTGGTGAAGCTGGACTATTATGTTCAACAGTGTCCGCTGTTCCCTTCGTAATTCCCTTATTTCCATCATCTCTTCAGAAAGAACAGCAGGTTGTTCGTTGTGGTTTGGACTGTGGCTAGCTTCCTGATTTTCTCCCTGAGGTGGTTGTTCCGGGGTAAGAACCTTACTTGGCTCTGTTATTTCTTGGGCTGATTCTTCTTCCGCCCTTATTTCCTCTAGACTTTCTTCTGGTGCCTTCTGATTAGGAACGAGTTGTTCCTGCTCAGCATTTTCTGATATCTTCTCATTATGAACGGACAAATTTTCTACTTCCGCCTCTTCTGCATGCAATTCCTCGGGTGCATCTTTCTCCTGGGTTTTCTCTACGACATGGAGGTTTGATGGACTAAGGGGTTGGCCATATTCGCCCATATTGGCCAAAATGTTGGCCAATTCATCTTCCCCTAACGGGTCTTGTAATGGGCTCCCTTCCTGGTGTTCCATTCCTTCCTCCTGCTCGGACTGCTCAACTTCTTTCTTCTCGTCTCCTTCCTCTTCAGACTGCTCATCCTTTTCTTCTTCTCTCCCTGCAGATTGCTCTGCCTCCTCTTCTTCTTATGTTTCTGCCTCTGTAGACTGCTCTTCTTCCTCGACATCTTCTTCTTCCGTTTCTGTCTCTGTAGACTGCTCTGCTTCCTCGTCGGTTTCTTCTTCCGTTTCTATCTCTGCAGACTGCTCTGCTTCCTCGTCGGTTTCTTCTTCCGTTTCTGTCTCTACAGACTGCTCATCTTTGATTTCTATTTCTTGGCTCGTGCCTTCCTGGGGCTTCTCCAGCCCTCCTCGTAGTCATGCGAGCCTTGTTGATTTTCTACATTTTTCTGGTTGTTCATGTGTATTAGCCTCATGTTTCCGGTTTTCCGGTCGTTTTTCAGGTTGCTCTTCTGTGCAAGTGTCCTGCTTCCGTTTTTCTGAATGTTGGGGTGTGCTATCAACTTGTTTTCGTTTTTTCGGGCGTCCAGATGTGGCCATCCCTCTATTGATGATGGAAATTAGTTCTTCCCAGCTGCTCTGCTGCTGGGTGAGACTATAATTAACTATCAACCGAATTAATCTGTGGTGGCTAACAATTGATTCTACGTGCTGTGCCCTTTTCATACTTCGTGCAACGTCATGCAATAGTGAATTCAACAATGCAGGTAAATTCACAGAACATTTTTGTTTTAAGACAGCTAGGAGTTTAAGATGTCGTGGTCTTACCACGTATTTTCTACCTTCACAAGTGATGCACCTTTGGATGATTTTTGCCAATTCCGTCCATGGCTCTCCTAGCGTTGTTGGAAGCACCCCCTTTCCTCGAATTGTCAAACTCTGGCCCTCGTCCTGAAAGATTTCTAAAATCTTCTGCAGCCTTTCCTTCTTTATTGTCCATACTGGTCCAGTGGCTGGTAGTCATGTGACTCTTGCTATTATGTCATCGGTGACTGCTATTCGCCTTCCTCTTACTGTGGAGTAGTCTTCCTGTAAATTCTGTAAAAATTCTCTCGCTACTGTTTCATTAGACCCCTTCAGGTGGTTGAGATAGGTCAACCATCCTGCTTTCTTCAAGATTCTTCGGGCTGCAGCTGAAACAGTTAATACTTGCGGTTCTCGGCGAACTGACCTTCCTCCCATAGTTTCACTACAAATTCTCAAAGGAACGACGGTTGTTTGTTGAAACGCAGAGAAGTTGGTGGCGTATTACTCGTTCAAATTCTAATGCTACGGCGTATGCAGTGGAAATGGCTTCAAACAGCAGCTCATGCAGAAGAAAACAAAAATAGAAAAAGATAATACCGTTGAGTCGTGCTGTGCCCGAGTACACAATTTCTCAAATAACGGACTGACACATGCTCTGGGGAATGATGAGGTTACCTCCCCCCCCGCAATGTGATAGGCTGTCCCAGCTGTCAAATAAAGGAGCAACGTTTGTTCTGCCGCGAGGTCTTTATGGAACAACGTATGGCAATATGCCATGCTTACAAAAACAGTCTATTACTGAAATCGAGGTATAAAGTTACATCGCTTTTAATACGTAAGGGACTGCGGTGATTTGATGGAAGTTCGGGGATAAGACATTTGCCATAAATAGAGAGTCTCATGCGATCACTGTCACTAGCTTCGTAATGATTGGCGATAATATATAGTCATGCGCTATATGGTCGGGTAATATGATATAATTAATTATCACAGCATAAGAAACAAGAGGATGTAATCTTCTTACCTATTGGTGTAAAAATACGACTTCAATACCATTAACAGTGCTCTGCTGCCGACAGGTGTCCATAACCTTGGCAGAGTTGTTTGTTTCACCCCTGGAACCATATTCCTTTGTGTATGCCAAGAAGCATTGTGTAATGTCAAAATGTAGGCCACTATGCTGGCTTGGTGACCAGTTAGTCATAATGCCATTCACGAGGGAGGAGCGAATAGTGGGCAGGTCGGCTCGTGGTGAGACCTCCTGTTCCAAGGGTTATTTGTTTGATATACCTTTTGGACCATTTCCCAAGTGTGGTGGCCCTAGTGGGAATGCCACTTCGCTTCCATCCTGATGATCATGGTAGGTCAGCTTGTAATGAGACTTCCTATCCTGCAATTTGACAATTTTTAGAAACCCTGCTTTGCTTCCTTCTTTTTTTCTTCTTGTTTTTAATAGAGAGCCTTTCCTGTTTATACACAAAGGGTGGTTCAACACTCCTTAAGAGTAGGAATGGTGGAAGAAGTCTTAATATCCCAATAGAAAGGTATAGATCCTTTGATCTTATTTCCGAATGATAATCAAAGAAGATTAAAAAAAGAACCATCATGATATAGATAACCAATCAGAACGGAGTTAGTAAACAATGGCAGCAAAAGATGATAAATAAGCATGTCTTTCCCTGCGTCCTTTCACCAATTCAGGGCAGTCTCTTATAAAGACAGAGATTTATGATTTACTGATTTCCATATGTTGTGTTTTTGTTTCCATCACATAAGTGCATAGTCGTATTCCAAAAGACTTGAAAAAACATTAGCAATAAGCATCCTTAATTTAGAATAGAAGGAACAAGCTGTTTCAAAATCATATGAGTAGTGTTCCTTTCAAGGAAGGGCACAACAACAGTTCACAGATGCTGTTTGTTTGGAGAAAGGAACAGTAGAAATCAAAGGTGTTGTTCCTTTTGAAAAGGAACAGCAAAATCAAACAAGTGTCGTTCCTTTGGAAAAAGACCGGCAGAAATCAAAAAGTGATGTTCCTTTTGGAAATAGCAAAAGCACACAAGTGTTGTTCCTTTTGGAAAAGGAACAACAAAAATCACAAGTGTTGTTCCTTTTGGAAAAGGAACATCAAAAATCGCAAGCGTTGTCCCTTTTGGAAAAGGAACAGCAAAAATCACAAGTGCTGTCCCTTTTGGAAAAGGAACAGCAAAAATCAAAAGTGTTGTTCCTTTTGGAAAAGGAACAGCAAAAATCAAAAGTGTTGTTCCTTTTGGAAAAGGAACAACAAAAATCACAAGTGTTGTTCCTTTTGGAAAAGGAACAGCAAAAATCACAAATGCTCTCCCTTTTGGAAAAGGAACAGCAAAAATCAAAAGTGTTGTTCCTTCTGGAAAAGGAACAGCAAAAATCAAAATTGTTGTTCCTTTTGGAAAAGGAACAGCAAAAATCAAAAGTGTTATTCCTCTTGAAAAAAAAAAGAACAGCAGAAGTAACAAAACGTGTTGCAAAGATATGTACAAAAAGAATAATTCGAGAAGTTATATACAAATTGTAAGGAAAAGTAAATTTCTTAGTGAGTTACAGGTGGGGAAGACTTGTCTTCCTCCCCTAAGATCTCCATATCTGAATCTTGGTGTAGTTGTTGGTAGAAGGACTCCCGAGTAAGTGTTTTGCGATAAAGACGAACTCGATGGCCGTTTGCCTTAAAGGTATATCCAGAACCATCAATAGTAATCAGGGTAAGGGTACCATTGTCATGTACTTTCTGAATTTCATATGGTCCCAGCCAACGAGTCTGGAGTTTCCTGGGGAAGTCCTGAAACTTAGAGTCATATAAAAAAGCCCAGTCTCCTTCGTGGAAGACTTTGTTTTTAATGAGAACATCATGCCATTTAGCTCTCTGCTGTTGTATCAGGGCAGTACGTTGAAGTGCAGAGAGCCTAATTTCATCCAGCTCATTAATCTGTTGTAGTCGATTAATCTGTGCCCCAGTTAAGTCTAAACCAACTTCTTGTGTTGTTCGTAATGTCTGGATTTCAAATTCTATAGGAAAGATAGGTTGTTTCTCGAACATTAGCTGGTAAGGTGAGTTACCAGTGGTGCTTCTCCATGTTGTTCTATAAGCCCACAGTGTTTCGGGTAGTCTGGCAGCCCAATTGCGTCTATATGATGCAACTGTTTTTGTTAGAATTGTTTCTATTATCTTGTTGTTGCTTTCTGCTTGCCCATTTGCCTATGGGTGATATGGGGTGGTAATTTTATGCTGAACATGATAATTGTTGAGTGTTGCCGCTATTCTATTCCCAGCAAACTGTGGCCCTCCATTCGTAATTATCTCTCTAGGGAGGCCATAGCGTACAAATAGATGGAGCAGGAACTGTATAACAGATTCTTCTGTAGCTCTCGGCAAGGCCTCTGCTTCAACCCACTTGGTGACGTATTTTGTTGCCACCAAAATGTATGTTTTTTTGTTTGATGGTGGGTTGATTGGTCCCATGAAATCAAGAGCCCAACGCTCAAATGGTTCGACGACTAGCTGTGGTTTCAAAGGCATCTCATCTGATTGACTAGGGTGTCCCGCTCTCTGCCAACTGTCACATGCTTGGACAAATTTCTTTGCATCTTTGAAAATTGTGGGCCAATAATACCCTATGTTTAATACTTTATGTGCAGTACTGCGATCAGCGAAATGTCCACCACATGGTTGGTCATGGCATGCTTTCAATATATCAAAAATTTTGTCTTGTCGAACGCATCTCCTAATTTGCATGTCTGCCCCTGTGTGAAACAAATAGCCCCCAATCCAGGAAAATCTGGTACTTCGCTGAACAATATGTTTTCGCTCATTAGGGGTTAGATGCTTTGGTAACTTACCTACTGCTAGGTAATTGGCGACATCAGCATACCAGGGTATTTGAACAGCAACAACAAAGAGATGCTCATCTGGAAATTGATCTTCAACTGCTGCTGCATCGACTGGTTTTGGCATTCTTGAAAGGAAATCAGCTACCGAGTTTTCTTTCCCGGGTCGATCCTTGATTGTAATATCAATTTCCTGCAATAAAATCATCCATCTAATTATTCTGCCATTTGTGATAGGCTTGTTTGCTAAATATTTTATAGCAGAATGATCTGTATACAAGATAACAGGATATCCAGTAATGTAATGTCTGAATTTATTGACAGCATGTATAACAACTAGAAATTATTTTTCAGTGACAGTATAATTTAATTCAGCAGGGGGTAGATTTTTGCTAATGTAATAAATTGCATATGGTTTTCTATCCTCCTCCTGTCCAAGGACCACTCCAATGGTTGTGTCTAAGGCATCAGATGATATCTGGAATGGCAAATCCCAATTCGGTCCCCGAAGGACTGGGGCTGTAAATACGAGCTTCTTTAGATCGTTGAAGGCACGTTCACATTTTTCTGTCCAAAGAAAATCAATATTACCAGTTAGTGCATACAATGGTGCAACAATACGTGAATAATGTTCTATAAAACTTTTGTAGTAACCAGAGAACCCAAGAAAGCTACGTACCTCTGTTTGAGTAGTAGGAGTAGGAATAAGCAAAAGTATTTGGATTTTGGCTTGGTCTACCTGAATTCCAGCTGCTGAAATATAGTGTCCTAAAATAATTCCTTCCGTCATCATCATGTAACATTTTTCATGGCTTAAACAAAGCCTGGTAGCTATGCAACGTTGTAGGACTTTTTCTAGTGTCTCCAATGCTGGATCAAAATCATCTCCGTATGGAGTAAAGTCATCCATATATACTTCCAGTCCTTCATTTATTAGATCTGCAAAAATGCTAAGGATAGCCCTTTGGAATGTGGCAGGGGCATTACATAAACCAAAAGGTAAAACTCGGTAGTTGAATGTTCCCCAAGGACAAGTAAAAGTAGTTTTGTCCTGATCTTCAGGGGCAATCTGTATTTGGTTATACCCACTGAAGCCATCGAGAAAAGAAAAGAATTTCTTTCCTGCCAAAGTGTCCAATACTTGATCGATGAATGGGAGAGGAAAGTGATCTCTTTGCGTTGCCTTATTTAGCTCCCTGTAGTCCACGCAGATTCTCCGCTTCCCATTCTTTTTCGGCACCAGCACAAGTGGGGAAACCCATTTACTATCAGATATAGGGTAGATGAAGTTAACATCTAAAAGTTTTTGAAGCTCATCTTTTACTACTTCTTTTAGATGAGGATTTAGTCTTCTCTGAGGCTGCCTAACAGGTCTTGCATCATTTTCTATGTAGATGTGGTGTGTACATAATTGAGGGTCAATTCCTTTCATATCAGGGTAATCCCATGCAAAAGCTTCTTTATATTTTCTTAAGATATGGATGAGTTTTGTTTCTTGTCCGGGTGTAAGGTCGGCGTTAATGTTTAAGGTCTTTCTAGGTTCAATTTCCACAATTTTACTATGTGCAACTAAAGTGACAGGGATTGTGTGATCATGTGCATCTTTCAGAGGTTCCTCTTCTACTTTGTTATCAAATGCTGCTTTTATCATATGACACTGGGTACGAGATGTGAGTTCAGTTTGACTAATGAAATTACTGATGGCATCATCTTCTGTTTGGTCTTTGATCTCTAGTGCTTCTTGTATAGTTAATGGAGATCTAATGTTGTCAGTAAGATATGATACAGGGTGCCTATTAGTTTTAAATATTGTGATGCTTGGCTGCGCTGGGGGATATAGTACTAAATTCTTGATATCTGCCCCCTTGGTTATGATCATGTTCCCTTGCCGACAGCCGATATAGGCATCAGTGGTAGCGAGCCAAGGTCTTCCTAAGATCAACGGATGTCCATCAAGTCGGGTTTTAGGGTTTATTATCAGAAAATCAGTTGGGTATTTCCAGGAGTCAACCGAGACCATGACATCATGTAGTATGCCTTCCGGCCTAACCACAGACCGATCAGCCAATTCTAACAGAGTTGAGGTGGGTTCTGCAGATGTGATGCCTAGCTTTTGGCAAGTAGCGGTTGTCAATATATTGGTTGCAGCTCCAAGATCAACTAAGGCATTGGTTAGGGTTTGACCATAAATTTGAACAGTTACTATTGGGTTTCCTGGGTCTTCATACTTAATAGGTGTTTCCTTTCCTGACAATAAGTCAGATAAAGTACCGACTACTTGAACTCTTGGATTATCTATTATATTCCTCCTCGGTCTTTTTATGCACAATGCTTTAATAGTTTTTTCGTATATCGGGATGTCTTGAATGGCCTGAAGGAATGGAATTTTTATGTACAAATTTTGTAATTCTCCCAGAATGTCAAAATTAGGTTGTTGTATAGGTCGAGGTATGACTAAACGTTTTGGGAACGGGGGAGAGGATGTGTTTGCTTGATTATGAGTCTGTTGTCTATTCACATCCTCTTCTTGTGACAGATGTTCTCTAGGTAACTGATCTTCAATCTAAACTGTTTTATTTCCCTCTGCTTGGATAATACACCCAGATCTTAGCTGAAGATCATTCCACTCCCTCAGATTGGGTCCTTCTTATGGTGTTTCTAAAATTTGGAGTGCTTGGACCGGTCTGTTATTTGGATTGGGATTGGGCTGGGCTGGGAGATGGCGTCTCAGATTAGATTGGGGGTTTTGCTGTAAAGCTGGTAGTGTAGGTTGAGGGAAAGGAATATTTTCTACTGGTTGTTGTGTTGGTCTCTTCCAGTTATTCTGCCAGACTGAACCTTGTGAAGTGAGGGGAGTCCATTGTGGTGGGTATGGGTTGTTTTGCCAGTATGGTGGGGGATAAGGAGGATTCGACCAACCAGATTGGCTTGTCTGATTTAGTCACGGGTTTGCAGAAGGATATGACTGTGATGACCAGTTTGGAAATGAGGGCTGAAACTGTCTTTGCCATATATTATACTGTTGAGTATTGTACTGCGGATACTGAAAAGAAGAAGCTGGGTCTGAAAACATACCAGTTTGTCGCGACTGCCACAGACGACGCTGGTTGAGCAAATATACTGCCTTTGGTTCTTCTTCTGCTTCCTTATATACCGCTTTCAATCCAGGTAATGAGGGGCAACTTTCTGTAGAGTGATCCCTTGTACAGATGGTGCATTTCTGGACTGTATCTAGTGGACACTCCTTATGGCTATGCTTCTTCCTGCACCTAGGGCAGAAGATTGCCAAATTTTGTTCTGCCTCCATTTGTTTCTGCTTTGCCTGCAAAACGTCCAATTGTGTAGTCAATGTTCCTAGTATATCAGTTTTAAAATTTTCAAATAAATTTCCAATTTCCACACGCGTTACTCCTTCTGATGGAATTTTGTTTTCTCTTGCAAACTGATCATGTTCTGCTGGTTTGATTCGTGTACTGCCTCTCGAACTCCTGATACATAAATCAATTATGTCAGCAAAACTTTCCTAATAAATATCCCCTTTCCCCATAATGTTTAATGTTTGAATCCATTGTTCTTTCATGCCCCTTATTAATGTTATTTTCAACACGTTATCAAGAAAAGGCAGCGATGCATAGGGAGATCTTTGTAGATTATACTGGAAACGTTCCACGTATTCTTCTAATGTTTCGTTTGGTCTAGCTATCATCTGAAATATTTCATCTTTTAGTTCTCTAGACCTGTAGTAGTCTTGATATTTTTTCAAAAAGGATTATTTCATTTGTTCCCAGTTATTTATAACCCCACCACCTAATCCCATAAACCATCTTAAAGCAGCCCCTTTCAGAGTAGAGGGGAACAATTTTAGTTTCTGGGGGTCAGTGGTGTAATCATATCCCCTGCACAGTACATCAAATTCAAATAAAAATGCAACCGGGTCCTCCGATGTAAGTCCGTGAAATGTAGGGATAGGTTGAAGGAGAATTGCTTTCATAGGGGCATTTTCTGCGGAATCCACTATGGGGTATTGTAATGTAGAGGTTTGGGTGTTTGGTGGATTTTGAGCCATTGGGTCAAATATATGCCAATAACCTTCCGGAATATCTAAAAGGGTATTCCTAGGTTGAGGAGGAATGTCTTTAACAGGAACAGTTTTAATATCACTTCCTCTATCTGGGATTTCTATCTGAGGGGATTGGATCTCTTCAATACTAATTTTTACCGCACTCCCTTTGTCTGGGCTATTCAATGGCTGAGTTATTCTAAGAGGAGATCTCGACTCCCTAGTCTCCCCTGTTTCCCCTTCTCCTTCACAAAGATTATTGAAATTCCCTTCTTGCAATCGTTCTAGAATAGAATTTTCAATTTCTTGAAAGTCTTGTTCGTCAGTTTGACTATGCACCTCAGCAAAGGCTACAGATGGTTTACCTGTGGCCTGAAGGGAACTAGTAGGCTATTTGGAAATAACTTTCCTGGGTCCTACTGAAGGCTGGGATTCGGATTTCTTATAGATTTCGTCTATGAAGGTTGATCGACCAACGGTCACCGGCCCCTTAGCTTTTTCTGGATTTGGTAAAGGTTTGGGATTTTTCTCCGGCTTTTTCTGCTTAGTCATGCACTCAATTTAACTACTAAATCCTTCTTAAGTAGATAGTAGCAAATCTGCAGGAAAGCGGGCAAAGGAGCAGGGCTTTTACATGCTCCGTACGTAGGTTCTTACCTTCCATTTTCAAAACCCAATTCTTCCCTAGCAGGTTCGTACACTACCCTGAAAAAAACAAATGGATACACTCTTTCCCCGGCAACGGCGCCAAAATGTAGAGCTATAAAAAGGGTCTCTTTCACCTCTAGTTACCTCACATTAATATGTCAATCCAGGAACGTCTTGCTATTTCAAAGAGTGTCTCAGTCTGAGGGTTAGCACTTGTCAAAGTAATGCTCGTAGTACAGCTGTTTAAAAGCTACAAACGTAAATAGATGCGTGTCTACAACTTAACTACTTCAAAAGGCTAAATCACACCAAACATTGCATCAGTCAAAGGTTCGGTAGCAATAACCCATCCTTTTCGTAACTGATGAGAATAGATCCGAGGTATGGGATCCAGGTAGCAGATGCTGGCGCTCACTACAGCCTGAGATCGTCCTTAATGAATAGAAAGGAAACGGCAAATAAATGAAATAGCAATGAAATAGAACAGCACATCAGCCAAGGGTTCGGTAGCAATAACCCATCCCTTTCATAACTGATGGGAGCAGATCAGAGGTCTGGGAGCCAGGTAGCAGATGTTGATGCTCACTACAGCCTGAGACTGTCCTTAAAAAATGGAAAGTAAATAAAACAACAAATCAGCAATCTTTAAATGGAACAGCAATTGAAATGGAACAGCAACTAAAATGGAACAACAATTCAAAAATGGAACAGCAATTAAAATGGAACAACAATTAGAATGGAACAGCAACTAAAATGGAACAACAATTAGAATGGAACAACAACTAAAATGGAACAGCAGTTGAAATAAGCAGTAACCAAGTTCATCAAGTTGTAACTCTATTTAATCACTCCAATCAAAACATCAACACTTCGCTCTTAAAAGATATACACATACTATGGAACAGCACTACCGATTAAAACCATAGAAACACAACTTTCTTAATCTGATTCTGCTATTGCTCTAAATAAAAGCATACGATTGCATCTCATGGTGAAAACAGTAACATTCAAGGATTCAATAATCATGTGAAATCAGACTTTTCAACATAACTGCTGTAATGCTAAAGCACAATCGCAATAAACTTTGTAATGGAATGACAGTATCCTGTAGAGATTAATCAACACTTAAAGGATTGGTAACATGATACGGTGTCAATATAAGACTTTCGTTCACGGGAGAATTAAATTAAACATAACAGAGCATGTAATATAAATGTTCTTAAGACACAACAGATTACCACATCACGTTTATAAACAAACCACACAGAAACCACGCGTAATGGTACAAGAGCAAGTGTCTTCCAGGGCCGGGCCCTTAGCCTCCAGGGGTACACCGCTTAAGATTGATCCAGGCTCAAAGAGAAAAGAGTAACCAAGTCTGTATTAATGCATGAAATAAAATTACAGGAACTCAAGTCTTCAACAGAACATAGAGATCATAGTCTTGATCTTTCTTAAAATAAATTACATAAAAAGTCCTCCTTGCTAGCCAACAACGCTACCCCTTATATAAGGATGATGACGGAGATATCTAGGTACAGAAAATAGATAAAATAGCGATCCCTCAGGATCTAAGATCCTGAGGTATTCGCATAATCGTTAATCCTGAGTCACTTCTTTCCCTTTCTGCTCCGAGCTGGTATCTCCGCTTCCTTTCCTGGGTTGGTCTGTTTTGATCTAGTTTTCTTGCGGTCTCCCATCAAAGGGACAATAGTTAACTCATCTTTGTCTTTTCCTTTGGGATGGCCACTTTCTGTTTTTCCTCCCTCCTGCACATAAGAATGACAATTATCAGCATTTCCTATTAAACTCACGTATTTCGTTATAAATCCTCATCATTATCTAAGTTTCTAATGCAAAAGGATTTTAAGTTCTAATGAAAAGATACTAAAATAACCATCAAAACATACCTTCTTTGATACTCCACACTCTCCATGATCACTTTCAGAATTAGATTATGTGAGGCCCGAGAGTCCAGCGTAGCATTATGCAGTATTTGCTCATGCACATTTAAATTGACATAGAAATGAGGAACCTCCCCATCCTATCATTTGCCATCAATTTTTGGCCCAAAGATAATAGTCAGATGGTCATCAGTTATGTTAACTATATCAAAATATTTTTCAACTCTAAGTGCCTTTAGAATTTGATATCTATATTGGTCATTTTTTACCAATTTACCAAGGGGAATGGAGATTTTTAATTTAGCGATTTCAGCTTCAAGATTAAAGGGATTTGATACCTTTTCAACCTCTTTATGGGCAACATCCTTCTTTTCTGGAACATCTTTGGATGTGTCTTCTTTCCTCTACAAGATAGTGATAGGAGACTCCTTTTGAGCACTTGTACTAGGGACATACTTCTTCACATTATTGGTCGCCACCTTTTTCTTTCTTGCGCTTTTGATTGGTATTTCTTTTTCCATTGCATTGTTTCCCATAGTTTGTTTCCTCAAATTATTTTTTGATTGAACTTGGATTATGGAATTTTGATATCCCTTCCTATACTCCTCAACTTCAGTCATCAATACATCATTTTGAGACAGAGAAAGCAAAAACTCTTCAACCTCTTGCACAAAATTTTCAAACTACTCCTGCTCTTGATCTTCTTTAGTCAAATACACATCTTGTTGCCCATCACCAAAAATAGAATTTGATCCTTCAATAATTGCTCATCCTCCTCACCTTGATATTGAGCATAATTCTACTAAAATGGTGGTCTTACTTGTTGTTGTGACTTCTTTGGACCCTTCTGCTCTATTGGTTTGTTTGGAACCTATGGCTACCTCTGGAAACTTGGGTTTCTATTGTGGACCAATCTGAGGTTCTCTAACTACTCCCTAGTTAGTTAGAGAGATTTTCTCCATCATCTTCAGAATGGTTTTGACCAATGTATCAAACTTAACATCAGAAGAAGTGGCGAGCTGCTCCTTTATTGTGACTCGTTTCTCTGCCTTCATCTTCGATTTCTTTGCTAACAGATTAGCCTCCACACCGACTACGTTGTTTTTTCATGTCCACCTTTGTTGTTGGATTTCTTTCCCTAAGATGATAGGCCATCTCAGGGCAGAAAGCATAGGATAATGAGGTAAAACCAGCCTAGGAGGAGGCTTTATTTCTGAAGGAATAGAATTGTACACTTTATTGAACCTTACAGAAAAGTATTGGACAGTTTCTCCAGGTTGTCTTTTTAGATTATTACACTCAGCAAGAATTTGCAAGGGATTACTCTTCTCACCCAACCTTGCAAGAAAAGAATCTTCCAACTCTTGATAATTGGCAAAATCTCTCAGGCAAGAAATCCTGAACCACTTCTTGACATTGCTGGAAAATCTTTGGGAAAACAATTTGACTTTAACATCCTCATGGTCCACTTCCTCTAAATCTACAAAATCATTGACCTTATCCACATGCTTCTTGTTGAGCGATGGAAAAGGTATGTATTCGCCATTTATTTCTTTATCTTTTCCTTTGAATCATAAATCCTTTACATTCTAAAATAGTATGTTAAAGAATTATGGTAGAAGTAAGGGGATTTGTGATTGATACAAAATAACTGATTATTGTCTTTTTCTATATAGAAAATGAAGGAAATGGAAAACCACTATTCGGGAGGAAAATACAAAGTAGAAGCAACTGTTGTCCCTTCCCCTGGAAGCCATATCTAGACAAGGAGATCAAGATCGGAGCGCATAGTCCAGGAGAAGAAAGGGAAAGTGCGAAATTAGCACAAGAAGACAAAACGATAAACTGGAAATCAAAGATAGAGCGAATCCCTCACGATCCTTTGATCCTGAGGGATCGCTGCTTCAAAACTTATCTATACTCTTGATATATCCGCCTGGCCATTATAACAAGGGACAATGCTTGTAGCCCAGGGGGCATGTATTATCATTTTGCAGAACTTACTGTTGTGTTGTTACTTTGATCATCGACTCGTGCTGGTTAAAACAAAGTACGATTTCTTGTAAACTTTTTATACATGATTAATACATAAATCAGTTGTCGTTCCATTATTTGATACTGGAGTAAGTTTGGCAGTGCTTCATTGGCGGCTAAGGGCCTGGCCCTGGTGGATCCACTTGCTACCTGTACCATTATTTTACAGTTCCAGTCATGTGATGGTTTGATTTACTTTTCATTGCTTTGAATCGCATTGCTTTCTAAATTCTTGTTCCTTTACATTTTCCTGAAATCGTTTCGTGCATGAAATCGTAATTGGATTGCATTTCCATTTTCTTCCACCATAACAAGATTACTATTCATTACAACTTAAATTTTTATGCTATTCATTCTAGTTATAAAGCTTCACTGTTCACTTCAGACTCTGCCGTTCATTACATATTGTTGTTCATTTGGCTTTGTTGTTCATTTCCATTTAGAATTGTTTTTCATTTATATTAAGTTAGCATTGCTATTCATTTCAATTAAGATAGCGTTGTTGTTCATTTCCATTTAGCATTGTTGTTCATTTCTATTAAGTTAGCATTGTTGTTCATTCATACTGGATAGGTGTTATTTCTTTCCTACAAGTATTTGGTTTTTCTTTTAAGTATTTTGCAGTGAGCATTTTTACTACATTTCTGTTAGCAGCATTCGTGATCTATCATTTCTAGTTAATTGCTATAGTGTGGAGTGTAAGATCAACAACTGTAAAGGACATTGGCTATCGCTGCCTAAGTTCTTAGATTGTGGATCTTGTTTATTTTTTATTTCATTTATATCAGTTGAGAGAGGAAATAATTATCACTACTACTTCCTTGATTGATAAATTGTTGTAGTTTTCTGAGTGAATGATTTAGGTTTCAGAGCATTAATTTTCTTTTGATTGCAATTAGATTTTATTTCAAGCATCCTTTTACTCTTGTATTTAGCACTATACTGCAAATTAGAAAACATTACTCTTGAAATAAATTGCCCGTCTCAGACTAAGTACACTCTTGAAATAAAAAATCGTACCTGGATTGATAATTAATGTAGGATAAATAGGAGTTCAAAAGACACCTTTTATACCTCAACATTTTGGCGTCGTTGCCGGGGAGAGTGTAGCCATTTGTTTTTTTTAGAAGAGTAGTGTGCATTTGAAAAAGTGCCTGCTAAGAGAGAATTGGGTATTAAAAACAGAAGGTAAGAACTTGCATACAGAGAATGTAACAACCCTACTCCCTAGCCTGCTTTCCTGCGGATTTGTTGATTACTTTGGGTAGAAATAAGTATTTGAGTTGTGTGCATTACTAAGCAAAAAAAACCTAAAAAAAATCCAAAACCACTACCCAAACCTGATAAAGCTAACGGACCGATGACCCTTGGCCGATCAACCTTTATAGATGATATCATCAAGAAAGTAGAATCTCAGCCATCAGTAGGCTCTCGAAAAGTTGCTTCTAGACAACCTACTAGCTCCCTTCGGGCCACAGAATCACCATCTCTAGCCTTTGCTGAGGTACATAGCCAAACAGAAGAAGTTGAGAAAGCTTTTCAAGAAATTGAGAATTCTCACCCAATTTCTTTACAAGAATGGAACTCTAGTAATCTCTGTGAAGGAGGAGGAGAGACAGGGGAAATAGAAGAACCAAGATCCCCTCTTGGAGTAGTTCAAACACTAAGCAACCCAAATAAGGGGAGTGCTGTCAAGATCATCCAAAACAAAGATGAAGAACTTGAAGAGCCAAAATCCCCCCAGATAATAGTTCAGCAAGGAACACTCATTATCCCAGACCAAAGAAGTGTTGTTAAGGCTATTCCTAATCCTTCTAGTCAGCATAGGAATAACTCCCTAGAAATCCCAGAAGGATATTCACACATATTTGATCAAATGGCCCAGAACCAGAAAACACCTCAAACCTCCACACTGCAATATCCCATTCTAGATACTGCAATTAATGCACCTATGAAGGCCATTCCTCTCCAGCATATTCCTACATTCCATGGCCTAACATCAGAAGATCCAGATGTATTTATGTTTTAATTTGATGTATTATGCCAGGGGTATGACTATACCACCGATCCCCAAAAGCTAAAACTATTTCCCTCCACATTAAAAGGAGCAGCTTTACGATGGTTTATGGGGTTAGGTGGAGGTGTTATAAATGACTGGGATCAGATGAAAGGTGTTTTTCTAAAGAAATATCAGGATTATTGTAGGTCTAGAGAATTAAAGGATGAAATATTTCAAATGACAGCCAGACCTAATGAAACATTGGAGGAATATGTAGAACACTTTCAATACAATCTTCAGAGATCTCCTTATGCATCTTTACCCTTACCTGACAATGTGTTAAAAACTACATTAACTAAAGGGACGAAGGAACAATGGGTTGAAACATTAAACATTATGGGAAAAGGTGACATATATCAGGAAAGTTTCGCTGACATTATTGATTTATGTATCAGGAGTTTGAGAGGCAGTATAAGGCTAAAACCGGCAGAACGTGACATAATCACAAGGGGCAACAAGATCTACAGTGGAGGTGTAGCCCGCGCAGAAATTGGGAATCTACTGGAAGACTTCAAAACCGATATTCTAGGGACTCTGACAACGTAGCTCGACATTATGCAGGCTAAACAAAAGCAAGCAGAAGCATAGAAAAATTTGGCAACATTCTGCCCTAGATGCGGAAAGAAACACAGCCATAAAGAGTACCCACTAGATGCAGTCCAAGTCTGCGTCATTTGCACAAAAGACCACTCCACAGAAAACTGTCCCTCACTCCCGGGTCTGAAAGTAGTCTATAAGGAGGCAGAAGAAGAATCAGAACTAGTGTACCTACTCAATCAACGTCGTCAATGGCAGCCATGACAAACAGGTATACCCAGTGATCCATCCTCTTCTTTTCAGTCTCCTTAGTATAATGCTCAGCAATATAATGGAATGTGGCAAAATCAACCACCTTTCCCCAGCTGGTCACAACAACCATTTCCTACATCACCATGGCCAAATCAAACCAATTGGCCAAACTTCCCTTACTGTCCACCATTTTGGCAAAATAATGCATATCCGACACAATGGTCACCCTCCACCTCACAAAGTCAAACTTGGCAGTCGAAATGGCAAAGACCGATAAATTAGCCAGATGGAATGATTCCTCTCCCTCAACCTACACCGTCAGCACCATATACATTGCAACAAAATCCCTAGACCAACTTAAGATCACAACTCCCAACCCAACCCAACCCAAAACCTAATAATAGACCAGTTCAATCTGTTCAAATAATCAAAGCACCAGAACTAGAAACCAAGCTAAGGGAGTGAAACAACCTTCAATTAAGGTTCGGGCGCATAATAGAAATTGAGGGAGATAAAAATGCTCAAGTTGAAAATCCATTACCTTTAGAACGACCACTACAAGAAGAGGATGTGTTTAGACAACAAACTCATGACCAAGCAACCACTTCTCCCCCATTCCTAGAACAACTAATCATACCGCACCCAACAGAATATCCTGACTTTGATCTTCTGGGAGAACTAAGAAATTTTTGTATAAAGATCCCACTCCTCCAGGCTATCCAAGATATCCCGATCTACACAAAAACCATCAAAGAGATATGTATAAAAAAGCCAAAGAGGTAGTTGGCACCCTATCTGACTTACTATCAGGAATAGAGGCACCCATAAAATATGAGGACCCAGGGAATCCTATAGTTATGATGAAAATCAATGGACACTCCTTTCCAAATGCCTCAGTTGATTTAGGAGCTGCAATCAATATCCTAACAACCACCACTTTTCAAAAGCTTTGTATTACATCATTAGATCCAACCAGGACATTATTGGAGCTGGCTGACCGATCAGTAGTGAGACCAGAAAGCACACTACATGATGTAATGGTGTCTGTAGACTCCTAGGAATACCCTATAGACTTTCTAATAATTAATCCCAAAAACCGGCTAGATGGATACCCTTTAATCTTAGGTAGACCTTGGCTAGCAACTGTTGATGCTTACATTGGCTACCGACAAGGCAGTATGACTATAACTAGGGGGAATAATGTCAAGAATTTAGCTTTGTACCCTCTAGCCCAGCTAAGCCTAACAATAATGAAAACTAACAAACAACCTGTATCATATCTCACAGAAAACATTAGATTTCCTTTAACCATATAAGATGCCCTCGAATTTAAAGACCAAACAGAGGACGACATCATTAACAATTTCATTAACCAACCAGAAACTAGATCCCATGTACAATGTCACATGATAGAGGTAGCATTTGATAATCAACTAGAAGAAGATCCCCTCAAAGACACTCATGATAAATCAATACCTACTACCTCTGTTTCAAACAGCAAAACTATAGAGATTGAGCTAGGAAAAACCTTGAACATTAACAAAAACCTGACTCCTAAACAAGAAGAAAAGATGGTCCAACTATTGAGAAAATACAAGGAAGCTTTTGCATGGGATTACCCAGACATGAAAGGAATTGATCCCCAGCTGTGTACGCACCACATTTATACAGAAAAGGATGCTAGACCCGTTCGCCAACCCCAACGAAGACTAAACCCTCATCTTAAGGATATTTTGAAAGCTGAATTACAAAAACTTTTAGATGTAAACTTTATTTACCCAATATCTGACAGCGAGTGGGTCTCTCCACTAGAAGTGGTGCCAAAGAAGAATGGAAAGTGGAGGATATGTGTAGACTACAGAGAATTAAACAAAGCAACCCAGAAATACCACTTTCCCCTTCCATTCATTGACCAAGTATTAGACACATTAGCAGGAAAGAAATTATTTGCTTTCCTAGATGGTGTCAGTGGATACAATCAGATTCAGATTGCCCCTGAAGACCAGGATAAAACTACTTTTACTTGTCCTTGGGGAACATTTTCTTACAGAGTCCTACCCTTTGGCCTATGCAATGCCCCTGCCACATTTTAGAGGGCCATCCTCAGCATCTTTTCAAATTTAATAAATGAAGGGCTCGAAGTATATATGGATGATTTCACACCGTATGGAGATGATTTTGAGCCAGCACTAGACACATTGGAAAAGGTGCTGCAAAGATGTATTGCCACTAGGCTTTGCTTGAGCCATGAAAAGTGTCATATGATGATGACCGAGGGACTCATCCTAGGTCATTATATCTCAAAAGTTGGAATACAGGTAGATCTGGCTAAAATTCAGATAATTTTGTTAATACCTACTCCAATCACACAAACAGAGGTACGTAGTTTTCTGGGTTTTTCTGGTTATTATAGGAGATTCATAGAGAATTTTTCTCAAATAGCTACATGTCTATACACACTAACTAGGAATTTTGATTTTATTTGGACAGATAAGTGTGACCATGCTTTCAAGGATCTGAAAAAGCTTATATCAACAACCCCAGTGCTAAGGGGCCCAAATTGGGATTTGCCATTCCAAATTTCATTTGATGCTTCAGACATAGCTATTGGAGCAGTCCTTGGGTAGGAAGAAGATAAAAATCCATATGCAATTTATTATATTAGCAAGAATCTATCTCCTACTGATCTAAACTATACTGTAACTGAAAAAGAGTTTTTAGCTGTAATATATGTTGTAAATAAGTTTAGACATTATATAACTGGGTATCCTGTAGTTTTATATACAGATCACTCTGCCATAAAATACCTACCAAATAAACATGTTACAAATGGTAGAGTAACAAGATGGTTGATTTTATTGCAGGAATTTCACATCACAATAAAGGATCGACCTGGAAAAGAGAATCTTATAGCTGATTTTATCTCATGAATGCCAAAGCTAGCGAACGCAGCAGCAGTCGAAGATCAATTCCCATATGAACATTTGTTTGATGTTACTATCAGGACACCATGGTATGCTCATGTTGCAAATTATTTAGCGGTAGGTAAACTACCCAAGCATTTAACACCCAATGAATGGAAACAGATAGTACAGCGTTGTACCCGATTCTCTTGGATTAGGGGCTACCTATTTCATTCAAGGGTGGATATGCACATCAGAAGATGCATCCACAAAGAAGAAATATTTGAAATTCTGAAAGCTTGCCATGACAGACCGTGTGGCGAAATTTTGCAGACCGCAGGACTGGTCACAAGGTTTTACAAATAGGCTATTACTGGCCTACAATCTTTAAAGATGCTAAGAAATTTGTTCAAGCCTGTGATAGGTGCCAAAGAGCAGGACACCCTAGACAATCTGAAAAAATTCCTTTAAATCCATAGTTAGTAATCGAGCCATTTGAGCATTGGGTGCTCGATTTTATTGGTCCGATTAACCCATCATCAAATCCGAAAATTCACATTCTAGTAGCAACAGAGTATGTTACCAAATGGGTGTAAGCAGAGGCACTTCCAAGAGCTACAGAGGATTCTGTAATACATTTCCTTTTCCAAATATTTGTGCGATATGGCCTCCCGAGGGACATAATCACAGATGGAGGATCGCAATTTGTAGGTAATAAAATCACTGCAACATTAAAAAATTACCACATTCAGCACCAAATTACCACCCCGTATCACCCACAGGCAAATGGCCAAGTAGAGAGCACGAATAAAGTGATAGAAGCAATACTAACAAAAACAGTTGCTCACACAGCCGTGATTGGGCTTCAAGATTGCCGGAGACCTTGTGGGCATACCGAACAACGTGGAGAAATACCACCGACCATTCACCATATCAACTAGTATTTAGAAACAAACCCATCTTTCTAATAGAATTCGAAATACGAACATTAAGAATAGCACAGGAGGTGGGCTTGAATTTAAATGAAGCCCAGACTAGCAGATTACAGCAAATCAACGAGCTATATGAAATTAGGCTCTTGGCTCTTCAACGCACTGCATTAATTCAACAACAAAGAGAAAAATGGCACGACGCCCTTATAAAAAAGAAAATCTTCCACGAAGGAGATTGGGCACTCCTATACGATTCCAGGTTTCAGGATTTCCCAGAAAAACTCTAGACATGATGGCTTGGACCTTATGAGATACAGAAAGTGCATGATAATGGCACCATTACATTGACTACCATTGATGGATGTGGACATTCGTTCAAAGTAAACGGTCATTGAGTGCGACTTTAACACAAACCGCTCACTCGGGAATCCTTTTACCAGCAATTATGGGAAGATTCCACTATGCAGATTCTTGTTGAGGAAGATAACCCCTCCTCAGTAGTAGTTCACTGAATAATTCTTTTGTTTCTGAATTTTGTATATAATATTTTCTCTTTAATTTTTCCTGTATAAACTATTTTTTTTACAGATTGTTACTGTTGTTCCTCTTAAGGAACAACTGTTGTTCCTTCCAAGGAACAGTAGCCATTCCTCTTAAGGAACAATAGTTTTGAGTGCTTATATTTGTTTGTTGTTCCTTTTAAAGGAACGGTTGTTGTTCCTCTCAAGGAATGGCTAGGAACAACATTTCTGTGTATTTCACAATTTTTATTGTTCCTTTCAAGGGAACAGCTATTGTTCCTCTGAAGGAACAGCATTTCCGCAGCCGTGTTTATTTTTTCTGCTCCTTTTAAAGGAACAACTGTTGTTCCACTTAAAGGAATAACAACTGTTCCTCTTTAGGAACAGCACATTTGCGTGTTTATTTTTGTTGTTCCTCTTAAAGGAACAACTATTGTTCCTCTTAAAGGAACAACTGTTGTTCCTCTTAAAGGAACAACAGTTGTTCCTATTAAGGAATAGCACATTTGCATGTTTATTTTTGCTATTCCTTTTAAAGGAACAATGCTTCTGCGTGCTTATTTTTTTTGTTCCTCTTAAGGGAACAATTGTTGTTCCTTTTAAAGGAACAATAACCGTTCCTCTTAAAGAACAGCAATTTTTTGTGTCTTTTTTTTTCGTTGTTCCTTTTAAAGGAACAACGCTTCCGTGTGCTTATTTTTTCTGTCCCTTTCAAAGGAACAGCTACCGTCCCTTTTAAGGAACAACAACCTTTCCTTTTAAGGAACAACACTCCCGCTTGCATTTTTGTTGTTCCTCTTAAAGGAACAGCACTTTCGCCAAATTGTTTTTGTTGTTCCTCTTAAAGGAACATCACTTCTACCAGATTATTTGTGTTGTTCCTCTTAAAGGAACAACACTTTCACCAGATTGTTTTTTTGTTCCTCTTAAAGGAACAACACTTCCACCATATTGTTTTTGTTGTTCCTCTTAAAGGAACAACACTTCCGCCAGATTGTTTTTGTTGTTCCTTTTAAAGGAACAACCCTCTTCGCATTTTTTTTATTTTCTGTTGTTCCTTCTGAAGGAACAACAGTATCGATTTGGAATTTTCTTAGGCTGTTCCGCCGAAGAATCACTATTTTAGTTCGCGCTAAAACTAATTTGATTGATTACCTTTATCATGTTGGTTCTTCCCTAATCTTTATAATTCTCTTTGATCATTATTATTGAATAAGAATAAGGGCATATTTTCCTCCATTGATATGTTTAGACTTCTTCCACCATCCCTACTCTTAAGGAGTGTTCAGCCATCCTCTGTATATAAATAGGAAAGAGCTATATAAAAGAAAAAGAAAAGAAAAATATATATCTATATGATTACTAACAATTCTATGATTTGTCAGATGAAGGATACGGGGTCTCATTAAGAGCCAGCCTACCATGATCATAAGGAAGCAGTGAAGTGGCATCCCCACTATGGACATCACACTAGGGATATGATCCAAGAGGCACATCAGAAAAATAAAAAAGTCCTTGGAACAGGAAGTCTCATCATGAGTCGGCCTACCCACCTTTCACTCCTTCCTGGTGAATGGCAATGTGATTCATCTGGTTACCAAGCTAGCACAATGACCTCCATTCTGACATCACAAAGCACTTTCCTAGGCATACATAAAGGATTATGGTTCCAAGGGTTAACAAGCAACTTTGTCAAGGTTATGAACACCTGTCGGCAACAGAGCTCTGCTGATGGTATTGAAGTCATATTTCCCACACATCAATAGTCATTATAAACCCTTTTCTTATATCTTTAACTTGATTTCAAATGAAATTATGCTTTAAAATCCTTTCGAACCTCTTACACATGAAATATTATTTGAAAATCAATCATAATGGTTAAAGTGGATAATGACCGCATAAGCATTTTTACATACGATAGTT
Source organism: Pinus taeda (assembly GCA_000404065.3). NCBI lineage: Eukaryota > Viridiplantae > Streptophyta > Pinopsida > Pinales > Pinaceae > Pinus > Pinus taeda. The sequence goes on along the minus strand of APFE030747895.1, from coordinate 44,101 downwards.
GTCCTCTTCCCTATTTTTCGCATCATTTCATAGCATTTCCATATCTATTCATGATTTTCATCATAAGCCTCGATTTCAGTAATTCGCTACTTTTTGAAATCATGTCATGGATATATACGTCGTTCGTTTTTTTACTGTATGATTGTCGTCCAGTACACTGCTCCTCCATTTGTCGGTCAAGGACGACCTATCATATTTTAGGGGGGCATGGGTGACCTCCAAAATACACCGGTAGACATGTCAATTCCCTATTTGGAGGTACTACGACTCCATCAGATCTCGGAAATAGCAAGTTTAATGGTATTGATATTTTCCAATATGCACAGCTTTGTTGTTCCATTGTCATTTATTTGTTTTTCTCTGTAAAAATTAAGAGCGTGCTAAGCTTAGACAAAATGGGAGGAAGACTAGTACATAGTGAACTGCAGGTGCTAACAATTTCTAACGTTGCACGAGAAATTCTAGAGAGAGCAGGATGGATTGCCTACCTTACCCGACTACAACAGTCCCATGAAATGGTGGCCATCGAATTTCTGCAGAATTTGCAGGAAGACCGTTCCATGTTGAGGGGAAGGTAAATAACAGTAACAGATGTGGTAATTGCTGAAGTATCTAGACTACCAGCTGTTAGACCAATATGGACCCAGAAAAAAGCGAGACTTCAAGAGGCCATAGCTATCTTTCGGGACGAAGGACAAAACGTTACCGTCAAATGAAAAGGAGTCCTGCTTGCAACCCTGGGAGAACCATGGGCAGAATTAGCCAGAATAGTGCAAAGCTACATCACATGTGATGGGAGAAAGGATCTGGTAAGACCACGCCATCTCAAATTGTTAGCAGTATTAAGACAAAAATATGCCGTAAATTTCCCTGCATATTTAAAAATTTTATTGCATGACGTTGCTCAGTGCATAAGGAAATCATGTCATACAGAAATGGTAGTAAGTCATCATGGTTTAATTTGATTAATAGTCAGTTATAGTCTTGCTCAGCAGCAGACTAGTTGGGAAGAATTGGTATTTTCAATAGACAGAGGATTGGCCTTACCAACTCCGAAAAGAAAAAGAACCACCAACACATCAACTAGACCATAGAAACATAGACAGCCCTCCATATTGAGGAGAAGCAGGGGAATGTTGGGAAATCTCCAAGATAACAGTAGCCAACCCTTAGAAATACAAGAATCCAAGGATGAACAACCCCCACAACTCGAAGGAGGGGAAAACGTGGAAGAAGAATTGGAAGAAGAATTGGAAGAGGAATTGGAGGAAGAAACTAAGTGCTTTGGTGCAAGTCCACTACAAAGTCCATTGCAGGAAGGTGAATTGGCCCAAATTTTGGCCAATATGGGTGAGTATATTCAACCCCAAAGCCCGCTCAACCTCAATATTGAGGCAGGGCAATCACGGGAACACTCTGCTCACAGTAAGAGGGCATCCAAGGAGATGAATGACGAGGAAGAAGAAGAAGCACAATCACAAGAACACTCTACTCATAGTAAGAGTGCATCCAAGGAGATGAATGATGAGGAAGAAGAAGAAGCAGAAGTCACTCGGGAAGTGGAAGATCAAACCAGGGTTACCTCCCCTAAGGAACCTAATCAGGATGACGAGAACACTGAAGAAGTGTTCCAAACAAAAAATATGGAAACAAGCCAGGGTGAGGGCATAATCCCTAAAGAACAAAACCCAGCTAAGCAGCCAAGTCCATTTAAGGAAACAGCTATTCCTCCCAAGAAAAAGAAGAAGAAGATTAATGAAATCAAGAGGCTGTGAAAGGAACAGCAAAGGCTACTAAATGTAGTAAAACAACTCAGACAGTAGATAAGGGGCCTAAAAATGGGAAAAATATCAAAAAGAACCCCAAGAACAAGAGATGAAGCCACCTGAACAAAACCCCATAAAATAAAGGCCACGGGGACTTAAGCTGAGCCCATATCCATTCAGGATAGCAAGGAACAACATGCGGCTGTTACACATGCAACAGCCCAAATAGAAGATACACTATTCTGTAATCAGGATGTCCAAATAGAGGCACTGTCCTCTAGCTCTGTAATCAGGATGTCCAAATAGAGGCACTGTCCTCTAGCGTCACGACCGACTAGACAGTTTATGATAAAGGGACACACACTGTAGGAACCAGATGTTACAATAAGAAGATCCAGGTGGATCTTCAACCCAAAAGTGTTTCGACGGAAAATGACCCTAGGGTAGTAAAACTCCAAGAGGATCTGGCACAGGATCAGAAGACTATAGAAAAGCATGAAGAAGAGACTATTCCTAAGAACAAATACCAAGAGTCACAACAGCAATTAAGGGACATCAATGCAGCAGAGGAAGAAGCCTTCGATAAATGTCAGAGGGTGGAGGAAAAAGTTGAAAAGGTAACAAATAATATAGTCAGGAGTCAAATGGATATTCTCTGTTCTCTATATATAGATGTCCTAGCATGTAGGGCCCCTGCCAAAAATTATGCTTTGTTTTTATTAGAAAGATGTTTGCAATTAAAAATTAAAGTTGTTAAGGTAGGGAAACCTATATAATTGAAAATTATTGATGATTTTATAAATTGTTGTAAACACTATGGAGTCAAAGTTCAGCGTTTACTCTGTGAATTTTATTTGCATAATTTTATCTTGGAAGAGGAAATGGAGAAGAATCCCAGTTCTTTTGTGGGAGATATCCAGTTTCAAGCATTCATTTCGTTCGTTGCCTACCAGTTAAAGTGGCTCAAGGCCCATAACACCTTTCAGAGACAAGAAAACGGGTTAGACCTTTGGGTTAGGGGTGAACCGAAAAACCCATTACAATTATGGACTAAGCATAAAAGCCTAATGAAAAAGGAGGGTGTGATCCAGACATTGGGACCCAACCAGAAAGACATTGTCCAGCAAGGGGTAGAATATATCTTGTCTATCAAAGACCATGCGTAGCAGCAGCTAAAATCCGATGGAAGACTTCCAATCAGAATGTTTAGGATAGAGAGCCACTCAATTACAAAAATTTTAAGTTAGCTGCTGACCGCCTGATCACATATAGTAACCTCATCTTGAGGGAATGACCGTATTGACTAGGTTGTAGATTTCGAAGCCCTATTATCTGGTATCCTACAGCATAATATAAGGACATCTATGAATTACCTGAAGGGAAGACAAGGTGCATTTTTGAAGTTTTAGCTACATATCATGGTTTTAGACCACTTCCTCAAAATCCCTCTCCAGCCTATTCCCTAACTGCCTTGCATGTAAATTACATGGTTTTCATGAGGGCATGAAAAAGGGTAAGCGGGGGGGGGGGGGGTGTGTTGAGTGATGGAAAAGGTATGTATTCGCCATTTATTTCTTTATCTTTTCCTTTGAATCATAACTCCTTTACATTATAAAATGGTAATATGTTAAAGAATTATGGTAGAATTAAGGAGATTTGTGATTGATACAAAATAACTGATTATTGTCTTTTTCTATATAGAAAATGAAGGAAATGGAAAACCATTATTCGGGAGGAAAAGACAAAGTAGAAGCAACTGATGTCCCTTCCCCAGGAAGTCGTATCCAAACAAGGAGATCAAGATCGGAGCGCACAGTCCAGGAGAAGAAAGGGAAAGCGCGGCATCAGCGCAAGAAGACAAAACAATAAACTGGAAATCAAAAATAAAGAGAATCCCTCAGGATCCTTTGGTCCTGAGGGATCATTACTTCAAAACTTATCTGTACTCTTGATATATCCTCCTGGCCATTATAAAAAGGGATAGCGCTTGTAGCCCAGGCGGCATGTATTATCATTTTGCAGAACTTACTATTGTACTGTTACTTTGATCATCGACTCTTGTTGGTTAAAACAAAGTACGATTGCTTGTAAAAAAAATTATACATGATTGATACATAAATCAGTTGTCGTCCCATTATTGGATACTGGAGTAAGTTCGGCAATGCTTCATTGGAAGCTAAGGGCCCAGCCCTAGTGGATCCACTTGCTACCTATACCATTATTTTACAGTTCCAATTGTGTGATGGTTTGATTTACTTTTCATTGCTTTGAATCGCATTGCTTTCTAAATTCTTGTTCTTTTACATTTTCCTGAAATCATTTTGTGCATGAAATTGTAATTGGATCGCATTGCCATTTTCTTCCACCATAACAAGATTACTATTCATTACAACTTAAATTGTTATCTTCTTCATTTTGGTTATAAAGCTTTGTTGTTCACTTCGGAATCTGTCGTTCATTACAGATTGCTGTTCATTTGGCTTTGTTGTTCATTTGGCGTTGTTGTTCATTTTCCATTTAGCATTGCTATTCATTTCTATTAAGTTAGCATTGTTGTTCATTCATACTATCTAGGTGTTATTTCTTTCCTGCAAGTATTTGGTTTTGCTTTTAAGTATTTTGTAGTGAGCGTTTTACTACATTTCTATTAGCAGCATTAGTGATCTATCATTTCTAGTTAATTTCTTTAGTGTGGAGTGTAAGATCAACAACGATAAAGGACATTGGCTATCACTGCCTAAGTTCTCAGATTGTGGATCTTGTTTATATTTGATTTCATTTATATTAGTTGACAAAAGAAAGAGTTATCACTACTGCATCCTTTATTGATAAATTGTTGTAGTTTTCTGAGTGAATGATTTAAGTTTCAGAGCATTAAGTTTCTTTTGATTGCAATTAGATTTTATTTCAAGCATCCATTTACTCTTGTATTTAGCATTGTACCGCAAATTAGAAAACATTACTCTTAAAATAAATTTCCAGCCTCATACTGAGTACACTCTTGAAATAAAAAATCGTACCTGGATTGATAATTAATATAGGATAAATAGGAGTTCAAAAGACACCTTTTATACCTCAACACTTCTTAGCTGTAAAATCCATTGTACCATCATATTGGGGAAGTCTTTGACCATAGTTAAGAGGCAGATCATGGAGTTGAATGGGAAAAACCAGAGGGGCATATCTCGCTGCCATAACTACTACTTGAGTAGTTGAGTGACTAGTGGACAGTGTAACTGAAACAACATATGATGGAATAACTTGATGGATAGATGGTCAAATAGATGATGGAGGGACCAGCGATGATGTGAATATGGAACTAAATTTAAACTAACTTGTGAAGGTATTGTGTTTTGAGAAAAGTTTTTTCTTTTAATTTTTTCTCAACTTTACTGACTAAAGTTTTAATTTTACTAAACTGTTGAAGAACATTTCGAGTCAACTCTTTTCCAGAAGTGGGGTATAAGAACTAGAAACAGATGAATCCACTAGAAATTTGAGAATATAGGAGAAAGATATAGTTTTGGATAGAGGAACTTCAGAAGAGATTTTTTGTAAAGAAACAGATCTCCTAAGAGGGATATTACTCGCTTGACTCTCTGCCAAAATCCTCTCCTTCCTAAGCAGTCTTTCAAGATCATAGATAACAACAGGGGGGTTTAGATTAGGATTCTACCTGATATACCTTCTATAAGCCATATCTTCGAATACATATTTGCATGCAGCCAATTTCACTACTAGTGAAAGCAACTATGAAAATTTTAGCCTATGATGTAACTCTCGAAATGAAACAACTTCTCAGGAAAACTTAGACCATTTGATTCCCTGGAAATGACGGCACTATGTTAGCACTCCATGAATTCTACTAGGCTAAGGGTAGATTCACAAAGGTAACCACAAACCGCTTTAGGTTGAGAGACTTGACTTCTCCAGCAGGAGGGGGCTCCGTCACTCGAAAAACTTAAATATTAAAGACTTTGAAACATAATTTTTTTTGCAAAGGCCAAATCTGAAAATGTGTTTTTTTTTAATTATTGGAATATGAATGGTTGATGAGGATGAAAATATGTGATCAATCTGATTTACTATCCCACTATACTTATGCATGTAAACTCCAATAACAATCACAAAGGCTTATCAAGCATGTGCTTTCGATAAATGAAATGAGTTGTAGTATAAAGGAGAAATAAATAACATAAATTCCTTCTTTACATATAACAGTATTGCATATACATGAGAAGGAAATTAAGAAGTAATAATGTATGCAGGTATAAGATATTTCATTTACAACTGAAATACTGACACATCTCATTTAGAGTGGTTTAAAGCTGAATTCTAACTCAATTGAAGTCATTATACCCATAAACTATGAAAACTGTAGACAAAAAAATCAATAGAATAACTGATACACAGAGAATAACATCTCCAAAATATCATACCATAAGTATCCTTGCGAGTAATAACTGAAAACCCTCAAGCCATAATCCTTTTACTCGTGAAATATCAATCACAGCCACATTAACTCTGAAAACCAATTCACAATAGTCTCCAACCAACAACAACCTATTCCATCTATTTTCTTAATTTAAATAACATACAACAGCAAGTAAAAAGGTGTCTAGATGCAATGCACCTTTTATCCATACAGTGGATCGAATTAAACCAAAAGGAGGAAATACTATGATGTTTCAAGTCTTTTTCCTCAAATGATAAAAACAAAAAACATTGAAATGTTTATCACTTTACTGTAATACATAAAAAAAAAAAAAATCTAAAAAGCATGTCTATCTTCGAACCATGTCCTCCTGGATCAATAAAAATGGAAAAATCACAAATAGGTTGGTTGTTAACTGTGCATCGACTGGGTAGAGGCACATTTTTCTCACAAGGGTGGCATGTGGCTAGTGACTAGTGATCTGAGCTAGCTCCCACCTCTGCTACACATTCATCTCTTCAATCTCTAACAAATGGCATCTTCCTAACACTTGTAAAAACCTATAGTCAGGGTCTGTGTAGCAACTGCGTAGTTGAACTTTCAATACTACCTCATTTACACCATTAGGCTTTATTAAAATAAAACTACTGTACTGTAGGCCCCTCCACATTTCCAAAACCATCTCAACATACTGATAAAAGCACCAGCTACAACTTGAAAACAAAACTTTCAGTTATGTACAAAACTGCAAAACTTCAAACAAGGAACTGTTACCTCCTTTTCCTCTTGCTGGATGCTCTGTTGGTGCAAGCTTGAACCTTAGGAGTTTTAGGTGTAGGATCCTTGTGTTCAGTAGGAACTGGTTGAGAAGGCCTTTTCTCAGACTGGTCTTTAGATCTTGGTCTTGGCACTCTTTGAGGTCGAGGTATCTTGGCTGCCTCTTTGTATTTCCTGACTAGTCTCCATGCCTTGGCTAATATTTTCTTCATACTCCTCAACCTTGTGTTTAGTATGAGGTTTTTGACATAAAGGTTCTTTCATTCCCTTCTTGTAGGAAGTGACCATTTAACAAAGTGTTTACCTATATCTAGGACTTTGGAGGCCTCACGCACTTCTTTGTCACAATTTTGAAGGAAATGTTGAACATATTTCAAGATCGATTATCTTGCGTTATTATCATCACCTGCATCTGACACTCCTCCAGTTCTTCTAATAATCTTCGGTATTCCTTCCATTAGTCAACATCTGGCATATCAGGTGATTGGGCCACTTTCTTAATTTGTAGCACCCAACCTTGTTTCAACTTTACTTCTCTAGTTGTAGATCGATCGGGTTCTATTTTAGGCTCTTTGGAATGTTCAATAAATGAAACTTGTTTACCTTTATCTTTTATAATAGTTCTAGGAGGCTTGTTTTCCCTTTCATTTTGTTTAGCTACTTGTTGAGGTGTTTCTCCCCACTCTCTGTTTTGCATTTTCAAAAATTCCATCTTCAACTGATACTTAGAAAGAGCCTCTTTCATTTTCACCATATTCGGATATTCTACTTCAAACTGCATTGTTTCTTGCTCAAACTGCATTGGATCACTCTTATCCACTCCTTTCTCTTGTTTTTCCTCTTATTTCTCCTCTGAAATATCAACAATTGCTTGAGGAATTGATTCCTCCATATTCTTCTTGACTCTCGACCTAGTCCTTAGCATTATCACAAACAGTTCATCTTTGATTGTCTCTTCTGTTGCCACTTGAATCTTGTTGGTCTTGGATGATGCCACCTAAACGTTTGTTTCCTGGGCTTTCTCTTTACCCTTTGAAATATGTTTCCTACGCAATTACTTGCCAAGTTTACCTTTGGGTTTCTTGCTGGGTTGTTCATCTTTTTCCTCAACTGCCTATGTTTCTTTCACTATCTGAGTAACTTTCGTTTCATGTGTTTCATTTTCCTCTTGCTTCTCTTCACAAGTTTTCACTGGTGAAGACTCTGTTTTGGGTAATAAATCAAGACTAGATAAAAAATCAGACCAATAGACTTTCTTCTTGTCCACTGCAAACTTAACCAGAATTTTAATAAGGGAGAAATGAAATAAAATAGACATGTGATTGTCCTTCTAAAGTTGAACCTTTGCTACCATTCTTTCCAGACTCTTGAGCAAGAAGAAAGGTAAATTCATGTGCTTTTTATATGTGAAATGCAACAGGAGTCTCAAGTGGTACTCGTAAGCCCTACTAAATCTACCTTCGCATGTAAAATACCTTTGCATAACCTTCAATAGCTCACTGTAATGATCTTCAAGATACATAGTGGGGAAGCTTGTGGAAAATTTGTTGCTAAACTAAGGTTTAACAAAAACCTTAAAGGTTTAAATATCCAACTCATCACCCTTGAACCACTTCTTGCCCATTGTAGGGAGGCATGTGGCATCTACAACAAGATTCCCTATGATAACAATTTCCAAATTTCCCAATTTGACTCTGTGATTTTTGAAATTCAAGGGAAAAATACTAGCAAGCCTTATGTGATGGCCTAATTTTTGAATATTTTGGCAAAATGGAACACATATAACATTCTCAAAGGTAACTTTTATAGCTAGGGAAGAGTTCACTAAGTTTAAATTCGTGGGCTCGGTACGCATGACATCCCCTCCATTTTTGCTTATGGTAGGAGCCATTTAACCATAAAACCACCTGGAAAATTTACTTTGACTTTGTGGAAGACTACATGTATACAAAAGAGAGCGGGAAACTTCACATTCATGACAACATAAACCTTTATTACACAAAAGTGCTATGCAGTGGTGACAGAGAAGATTTACAGCACTATAAATGAGTGGGAAATCTTTCTATTATGAACCATATTACACCCTAACCACTCAGAATTCCACATTGAGCATGATTCGTACTAAAAAGGAACAACTTTAAATTTTTAGAATTGACTGTGTGCGTTGTAGATAGGGTGTGCAAAAAAAAAATTCTGAAGGAAAGGTAATATGAGTATTGCAGTCCTTAATTGAAACATTAAACACAAATTTTAGGGGATAAGCAATAGACCCCTACCTCTCATAGACTGGAACTGACATGTGTAGTCACTAGTAGTTGTTACACAACATTTTGTCACACCTCGTACACTTTCCTGTGACATACCCTGAAGTCCCCGAAACATGACCATCATGCAGTGTAATCATTCATATATTCATCTCATATCCTTCCTAAGACATTGATTGGAAAATTCCTTGAGCTTTCCCCTAAAGAAATAGCTCTAAAACCCTAATTTTGAGACTCCTCGCTCTTATGAATTTTAAAACGGCAATGGTCACTTGTTACATGACACTTGACCCATGATGATCCCAAAACAGGCAATTTTCTCTAAGAGGATGAGAATCTTTGTGATCTAGAAGCTTCCATAGTGGCAAGCAGGAGGTTGTTCGGCGTAGATGAGGTCGAGTTCTCCCAAATTGGCCTCTTGGTATTATCCCTATGAGCTACTTCCTTGAGATAAGGGGCTAATCCTATCTTTGGAGAGATCCTAGCTCCCTTTCCCAACCTATATATTCATCCTCTCCCATTCCCAAATGGTTGTTCTATACTTATTTGCACCCTTATGCTAAGATTGTGCCTATATGCTACTCATTTGGCCTGGAGAAGGAGTGCATGGAGAGCTTAGCTTGGACATGGATATTCATTGCAAGGAGAGCCTATCAACATCAGGGCTTGGTTGTATGCTTCCCCTTATTTTCTATTAATATAAAATTGTTGGTTCATTTTACACTGATGTGTATTCTCATGTATCATCTATCTTAACATTCGTTGATCAGTTAAGTCGGTTGCCTTTGAATATGCTATTTGTATTTGCATGCCTTGTTGTGTCTTGATCTCTTGTGCAGGTGCATAAACATTGTGAGTAGTAGGAATGAGCCCGTGATGCAAGTGATTCGAGATCTTCAACAAAGGATGATCTGATAACATCATAACGAGGTAGGCCATCTTCTTTGTATCTCTTTTCAATTGTAACCTAGGAAAGTGTCTGGTAGATTTTCACTTAGGTTGCTAGACCCACTCAATGGGCTAGAGGGATCATCTCTGTCCACAGAGAGGATTTACCTAAACAACAAAATGGTGACTCCACTGGGGAACTTATAACCCTTTCCATCCAACCCTTCACCTTGATTTTGTGATGAGTTTTACAAACCATCAATTTTTTGGCTTGGCTGCATCATACTGGGTTTATACCATTACTAATTACTGTCGTAGAGTGCTAAGTCTAGATTTTTTCTTGGAATATTTTTTTTTTCCCATATTCCTCACCCATCGCGGGTCTAACCTTAACAGTCACGATGGCATCATGAGTTTTTACATGTACAGTCGCAATGGAAAGAAATTTCTTCACTATTTGGTGATGCTGAAATCATCATTACTTTTTCTATACAAAGTAGTGATGATGACCCCAACCATCGCGGGTTTTGGTATGCAAAGTAGTGATGATAACCCAACCATCATGGGTTTGGGTATGTAAAGTAGCGATGATGCTTGAATGTGAGAATTTTAAGGTTTCTTCCTTAGAATCCAATGTGTCTTGGCCCCTGAGGTCTTTTTTTATCCTGTATGCTTGGATTTGTTAGTTTTTGATTGATTGTCTTGATTAATTTGCAAAATTTGTCTCATTGACTTTGAAGTGAAATTTGACTGAGTTCTAGGGTTTCTAGTCATTGGTCATTCCTAGCTACTTGTTGGTGTCGTTGAGATGTTTGTTTTGCTGATAGATTGAGTGTTGTTTTATATGGAAATCATTGAAAACTTCGTTTTTCATTTGTTTTAGCTTGTATTTCGAAATTTACCTTTCATGATTAGTTTCATTGCGAAGTTATTTTTTAGATTCATCTTTCAGAATAGATCACAATTTTTGAAGATTGAAAGCTAAAAGCTGTATTAGGTGCATCAAATCATTTAAAACAAAGAGAAAATCATAATTCATATAAATGCATCTTAGTAAAGTCAAAATCGTTTTTCTTTCAAAAAATTTCCATTTAGGATAGTGAAAAGTGAAAATAATTTTACTTTTTGCATTGCATTTGGAAGACGAAAATGAAAGTTAGTGGAAGGCATTTTGGCATGATGTGTTTTGTTTGATGCATTATTTATTGAAATTTATTCCCTTGTCTAGCTTTCATTGAAATGGAAAGTTTTCCTTTTTCTCATATAGTTGCATCATAGGTGTTCAGGTGACATAGTTTTGAGCCCAAACCTGAAACATAATGGAAGATAAACATTAAAATTTATCCCAATTAACCTAAGGAGAACTTGAAACATTAACACTCATACCTAGTGGTCTAGGCTAGAGATGTGTTCTGACGTCTATAAAACTCAACAGCTCTCGTTCACAATAATATTGCATTAGACAATGATAACATGGACTTGTGTCCCCCATACTGTCGAGTATATACAGGGAGACCCTCATAGGTTGCAAACCTTTATCCATAGGAAGCCAAGTCTACCACCTTGTAAACGTGATACACCGAAAACAACATTCGGGGAGATTGCTTGCATGTACGTCAAGTCCGTAGTAAATTTATTTGCTAAGGTGTATATTGCAGTTCACGGTTACTTGGTAATCACTTTTTCCTAGAGTATCCAGAGTAGTCATTTCGATCCTTTCTGACTCCTTAAACTTGAAAATATCATCAAGTACTTCTCCTTTCAAGCTCGCTAAACCAACAAAAGTGACTAGAGTCACCTTTTTCATCCTTTTCTCGACTCTTAAAACATGAAAAGGAAAAAATTTTGTTTCAAATTATAAAATTAATTGAATGCAGAATAACATCCTTCCTATGGAAATACTCCTTAGTATATATTAGTTTGATACCAATGCTAACATTTCCTGAGTCTACGAGTCAAGGAAACCCCTCTGATGGGAATCCTACTCCTTTTCCTTCTTTTAGAAATATTGGTGCTCCTTATATGGTGACATTGTCCCTTCCTGGATTGACCACTGGTCTCCCAATTTGGTTATTTTCAACCTCGGTAGTTCCAAGTGTTCAAACTTCTTTTCAACCGAGTTCTCCTCCACCTGAAAAACATCAACTTCATGTTGATCCTAAAGTTGACCCCTTGCCTTCTTCACTTATTTCTTCACCCCGTTCTTCCTCTTCGCCCAGTGAAAGTCTAGATTCTAGTAATCACGAATCTGAGAAGAATAAGAGGGCGAAGAAGAAAAAGAAAATTAAGCAAGGGGGAAACCAAACAACTATTGTTACCGATGCAACTAGTGAAGAAAAATCTTCCAACGAGCCCTGTAAAGTAAAATTCGCTTACATGTTATGTAAGGGTGACCACCTTCTTTGGAATTGTCCTAGTATTCCTAAGGTCTTAAAAGTGTGGTCCACAGGTTCACATTGACCTTTTTCATCACCCTCTGGTGATCATGCTGGTGATAAACCTTCAACCAATAAAGCTCATGTGAAAAAAGGAAACGTCAAATTTCCCTGTAATTTGTGTGAAGGTAATCATCCCATCACCTTTTTCCTCTTATGGATGAAGATTCCAAAGAGTTGGAAAAAATTACAGCTTCTCAACCCCGTCTTCCGGTTGGTTAATGAAAGCTTTCCCCTGATCCTTCACTAGTTGATCCAGTTATTAATCAAGAGTCATATTTCGTCAACCCCACTCTCTATGAAAGTGAGTCTCGTAAGTACATTCGTGACCAACCTTTGGTTGATAAAATAGTAATTTTTACTCAACCTTCAGTTAATTGTACATTTCAGGTAGAGAGTGAACCCCATACTGCTCAGGTTCTAATGGTTTCTTTAGTTTTGAATGAACTAGAGGGAAATCCTCTCATCTCAGAGGTGCATGAGAGTCATTCCCCTATTCCCATAGAGAAAGAGGGCCGATCTCATGTTCCTACAACACCCCCTCCGAGTAGTTTAGTCACTTCGTTTGATTGAATTCAAATGGCAGGATATCGTCTTCCGTCTTATGTTCCTTTCCAGATTACAGTGCAATCTTACCATATGGCCATACCTATCATAGCCACAGACAAGGGCGAGTCCGTTAGCATTCTGTCCTCAACTGCTTGGCAAGCTTTAGGTTCTCCTCAGGTTGTCCCCGTCACCCAAAATATGTTAGCTTTTAACAGAGGAACCAGTCAACCATTAGGGATCCTTCCTAAGTTACCTATTACTTTGGGAGGAAAGTCTGTCTATATAGACGTGATGGTTTTCAAAGACCAATTGGATTTTAATATATTCCTTGTTCGTGACTATGTTTATGTCATGGGAGCTTTTGTCTCTTCCCTCTTTCGAGTGATGTGTTTCCCGCATGAAGGAAAAATTTTGATCATGGATCATCTTACATTCATTTGTCCTAAATCAATTCCCACTCAATCATCATCCCTAAATGGTTCTCATATGCAACCAGTATCACCCCCACCATAGGTTAATTATGTGGCCACATGTTCCATGCCCACATCTACTGATGATCTAGTGGATGATGTAGTACACCATGTACTGGGGGCATTGGAGCCCAATTTTTCATTTTGTTCCCTAGACATGTATTCCTTTCGGTGTGTTGTTCTCCCATCTGATGAGAAACTCTTGGAAGCCATGGCCTCTTTTGGTCTGTGATCAAAGGGATGGAGCAAAGTTCCTTGTCTTGTGTCAAGCTCCTTAAAAAGTGAAACAAGGGATATGGAGCAGAGTTCCTTGTCTTGTGTCAAGCTCCTTAAAATATGAAACAAGGAATATGAAGCAAAGTTCCTTGTCTTGTGTCAAGCTCATTAAAAAATGAAACAAGGACCATGGAGCAGAGTTCTTTGTCTTGTGTCAAGCTCCTTAAAAAATGAAACAAGGGATATGAGGATAGTTCTTTTACTGTGTCAACCTTGTTAAAAAATGAAATAGGTGTTATGAGAATAGTTATTTTACTATGTCAACCTCATTAAAAAATGAAATAAGGTGTCATGAGCATGGTTCTTTTCATGTGTCAAGCTCGTTAAAAAATGAAACAAATCCCCTTCCAATTCGAGTCTTTGATTAGATCTCATAAAATCTCAGTCGAGTCTTTCACTTGATCTCCTCAGTGAACCTTCATTCCATTCACCTATTAGTAACTAGTAGTCTACTTCGGTGAATGAGATGAAGCTTGGGGGGAATGTACCTCGAATTGCGTCATTATGTTGGGGGGCATGCAAACTTCTTTCAAGCATAGTTTGTTTCCATTTCAAGCTTGTGTAAAAATGAAACCAAATTCAAGCATACTTTATCTTTGTTTCAAGCTTGAAACAGAGACAAACTATGCTTGAAATAAGTTTGCATGCCCCCCAGCATAATGACTCAATTCAAGGTACATGCCCCACAAGCTTCATCTCATTCACCGAAGTATATCACTGGTTACTAATAGGTGAATGGAATGAAGGTTCACTAAGGAGATCAAGTGAAAGACTCGCTTGGGATTTTACGCGATCTAATCAAAGACTCGAATTTGAAGGGGATTTGTTTCATTTTTTAACGAGATTGACACAGGAAAATAACCATGCTCATGACACCCTATTTCATTTTTTAACGAGGTTGACATAGTAAAAGAACTATCCTCATAGAACCTATTTCATTTTTTAACAAGGTTGACATGGTAAAAGAAATGTCCTCATATCCCTTCTTTCATTTTTTAAGGAGCTTGACATAAGCCAAGGAACTCTGCTCCATGGTCCTTATTTCATTTTTTAACAAGATTGACACAAGATAAGGAACTCTACTCCATATCCCTTCTTTCATTTTTTAAGGACCTTCACACAAGATAAGGAAATTTTCTCCATATCCCTTGTTTCATTTTTTAAGGAGCTTGACACAAGACAAGGAACTTCACTCCATCCCTTTGATCATAGACCAAAAGAGGCCATGTCTTCCAAGAGTTTCTCATCAGACGAGAGAACAACGTTATTTCTGCGAAAATTAGTGTCCATTCAGATCTGCTAGTCCCACTAAGACGGGTAGCTATCTTAGAAACAAACAATTCAAAGCAACTTGTGTTTTCCTTTATGAGAGATAGAGAGGAAACAAGCAAGGAGCCAAGCGAAAGACTGAGGTTGGCACTCTTTTCCCTCTCATTTTTACCATTTCATTCAAATTTGGGATTGTTGGAGCTCTGGAGGTGTTTTCCCTCTCAATTTTCATTAGCTGATTCCGGGAGATTCTGAGGACTATTTTGGGCACCGTCTAGACTAGGTAGGAGCTAACCGTGAGCCCTTCAATTGCATTCTTTCCTTTTCTAATTCTGATCATCTTTTCTTATTCTTCTGGGTCTCAGGGGTTTGAACAATTCATTCTCTCCCCATTGCACCTTGTACACATCGAAAGGTGCGATGCATACTGAGCTGGCCATTGGCCAGTCAGTATGCATCCCACCCAGTACACAGCTAGGGTGCGATGGGCGCAAGGAGGAAAGTTTATGCATTGTTTTTTCATGGAAATTAAAAACTAGTGTCCATTTAGATCTGCTAGTCCCACTAAGATGGGTAGCTATCTTAGAAACAAACAACTCAAAGAAACTTGTGTTTTCCTTTATGAGAGATAGATAAGAGAGAAGCAGAGAGCACCAACCTTAGTCTTTTACTTGGCTCCTTGCTTGTTTTCTCTCTCCCTTGATAGAGCTTTTGCCACTCCTTTCTCACTTGTCCTGCTTCAAAGAACACCTATAGAGTCAAAGCAGCAAAATACCATCAAATCATAGAGATCTATAACCATAAACAATGTAGAATCATATGTACATTAACCATACAAATGCATACACAAATACAAGATTCAGAAATATACAAGTATATGGAGGAAAACTCAAATAGCTTTATTGATAGAAGCAGTAGAAGAGAGGATTAAAACCCAATTGTCTGATCCATTTCCATCCTCCCAACATGAAAGCCCTCTTCACCTCATGAAAATCTAGATCACCCAACAATACAATGTCTCAAAGAGAAACCAACAGCACTTCCTTACAAATTACAAAATTCCAGCCTCTCGATATCTAGGATTAGGGATCCATATATAGATATTTGCAGGGGGTGAGTCAGCTTCTGGGATTTTGTTTAGCGTCATTTCACTGATAGTTCTTGGTTCCACTTGGAGATTTCATGATATCTTACTCATCCCTTGGTGAATTCAGAGAGGCAAGTGTCATATGAGCAGTTTCTAGAAGATTCTCTGGGTTTCCACCTGGAAAACTACCTCTGCCATTTGTGTGCTCTCACTCATCGCACCCTACAGAAGGGCTTTTCAGTATGCATCGCACCCTTTGTGTGTAGCAGGTGAGATGCATCGCACCCTCAGCATGGAGAAGTCTGTACAATCCAGTTTTGACCAGTTCTGAGCAGTTTTGCAGGGCCAACTTCTGGGAAATTATGTAATCAGTTGACCTTGATCCTTTAGGGTATGAAACAACACTTTTAGGGGTTTAGAAGCCCTTGGTTTATGGACATATGTGATTGGGGTTGCAGTGCCTGGATATGCCTATAATAATTGCCCCCTAAAAAATGAGGTCGTAAATCTTCTGATGTCGAGTGAAATGATTTATCATGAGGATCCGAGGTTTTTCGAACCGGAAGGTGACCTGTAATAAGATACAATAAAATACATTATCTTCATAATATTTTCATGATCTAGCTGAGGTGGGCATTCCCATTCTCAGCTTTATAAATTCATTTTCATGTACATAAGACAGACAATCGTCTGTGTGGTAGACTGATGATTCTAGTAGAGCCATCATTCTTTAGCTTGGATGATTATCTGTCCAGCTATGGAGTACATTTGATGTCTTTATTTTCCTGAATATATCACAGCCCGGATAGATGAAACTAGATCCAGGGTCTTCAAACTCGTTCAATCTTCGCCCAAAGTACAAGTCGATCCATGTGAAAAGATGTTCTGAAGTCGAACATGGAAAGACATCACCTAATTACCAACCAATGATGTAAGCTATTAACAGGCACGGGAGGAATCACCGATAATGATAATGACCCTCAAGGTATTGCAGTACAATTCACGTGGTGTGAATACATGAGTCGATGTCGAACACCACGCAAAATATTTCGGCCGAAGGCCATTGATGTAAGCATGTCGTAGGACATGAGAAACTTGCCATTGAGGCATGCAAGCTTCAAAGTACTGAAAGAGTTGTTCCTGAGTCAACTTCTTGGATAATGAGCTGATGTCGACAAGAAGTGACCCGTCGTAGGAGGGCCTTAATGAATCCCACATCTACGACGCGAAATGGAGCAAATGATTTTGTGCAGGTGAAAACGATCTGATGATACAAGGTTCAAGGTGGCGGTCATGAAAAATGGAGCGTGAAGGTATTGTAGTGGATGAGGCATTCGCTGGGTTGGTGAATTCTCTGAGTGAATTCTCTTGAACATATCAGTGACACTGAAATGGATGGGTAGCGTTAACCCCAAAAATAGATGGTACGGAGGACCAACGGTGATATGACCGGTGAACAGAATAACCTAACCCAACTCAATCATGGTGATGGAGTGAAAGTGTCATGTTCAAGAGCGACCTGCTACCAATGAACTGCTTCAAGTTTTCTTCCCTTTCTCCCCAGTCATTGCTGACCAGTACCTCTTTATTTTTGTGAAGCTTGAGGAGGATAACATATGCTTGTTCTATAATTTTCCCTTTGGGCAAACCTATCGCTATGTTTTAGCTAGCCTAGCGACAGTGAAACTCGCTCTTGCCCATATGGACAACTTTGTCGCTATTGTTTTAACGAGTTTAATGACAAACATAACTCGGTCCTTTTTAGTTTTAGAGAGTCTGAAAAGAGACAGAAAGGAAACTCCAGTAGTCCTTTTTCGTAGTATAATCCCTTAAGTCTGAAAAAATATAAAATAATATGAAAGGGATGACTTTTTCGATCACTTTAACGAGCCGAAAAAGACAAGCGCTCGATCTTTTTGTGTAATGATCCCTCAGGTCCAAAAAGATTAAAATATAGTGGAAGGATGGAACTTCCAATCACTTTAACGAGCTGGAGAGGTCAATTGCTCGGCAATCTTTTCATATTTCACGAGTCTAAAAAGAGCTTAAAAGAGACTCGTTTTTTGAGGAACGAGTGATGTTTTCAGGTAGCAGCTGGTTCCAAGTAAGGTTTGAAACTTTTAAATCATGGAAATGTAAAGAAGGTGGCTAATAGAATCACTCATCGCAGTTGTTCCTCGAAAGGGTAAACAATCAAGTGGAGGCGTATGATTGGCTAAAAAGTGGAGGTGATGGTAAGAACACAACCAAGGCTTAAAAGCTGATAGCAATGCAATCAAAAAGACTATTTACCAAAAGGTGGGTTCATTTTTTAATGAGCTTGAACTCTGGGGAAACATATTCTCATTGCTAGGTTTATTTTTTAACGAGCTTGAACTTCGCGTAAACATGCTCGTGGAAGATGGGTTCATTTTTCAATGAGCTTTAACTCTGGGTGAACATATGCTCATTGCTAGGTTTATTTTTAAACGAGCTTGAACTTAGCGTAAACCTACTCGTGATAATAGTCAAAGATGTTCAATTCACCATTAACACTATGTTCTCTTGACGGTCGTACTGCCTGTTCAATTGCTCCATCAAATTGATTAGAAATGTAAATACATACTTGAAAAATGAGTTAAAAACCAACATCCTACTTGAATTACGTGAACAGTAACATAAAAGTAGCTTTACCTCTCATTTTTACCATTTCATTCAAATTTGGGATTGTTGGAGCTCTGGAGGTGTCTTCCCCCTCGATTTTCATCAGCTGATTCCAGGAGATTTGGTGGACTATTTTTGGCATCGTCTCGACCAGGTAGGAGCTAACCCTGAGCTCTTCAATTGCATTCTTTCCTTTTCTTATTCTGAGCATCTTTTCCTTTTTTTTGGGCCTCGGGGATGTGAACAATTCATTCTCTCCCCATCGCACCTAGTATACATCAAAAGGTGCGATGCATACTGAGCTGGCCATTGGCCAGTCAGTATGCATCCCACCCTGTACACAACTAGGGTGCGATGGGTGCAAGGAGGAAAGTTTATGCACTATTTTTTCATGGAAATTTTGCCTGTTTTTCCCAAATCAGGATCTTAATTCTTCCCTTGTTTGTTTTTCAGAGATTCATTCGATCAAGATGGTTGTTACATGGCATGAAATCGAGCATGAAGAAGAGGATATGATTGCCTTACATGATCCGGGTATGGTTACTGCATTGCGAAACTGTGGCTTGCTCAAGTTCTTCCGCATATCCAGCATGAGGCAACAAATCAACTTGTTGCAATATCTTCTCGATGCATGGGATCCTACCAACGAAGTGTTGTAGATTAGAGGCAAATCCATCCCTTTGACTATTGAGGATATATACTTCTTGATCGGGTTATCGAGGTTTGGTGCCCCTCTCTCACTATTAGGATCTGCCCGTGGGGGTGAATCTGTGAGGGATTATATTCGCCGATTCTGTAGAGACGGATCTCAGCCGAGCAAGGATGGCAAGATCAGTATTCGAGATGTCACTGACCGGTCCTTGAGGACTATCTTATTCACCTTTACTAGATTGGCTGGTAGCACGGCTCTTCACTTGGCCAACAGGTCCTATATGCAGTATGCCTTGGAATGCCTTGAACCAAAGGTATTCAACTGGTGTGATACAGTACTTCCAGTGATAAAAGAACAACTTACCAAGGTGAAGAACAGAAGATCCAAGAACTTTGGTTATGGTTCTATTCTGACCACTTTCACCTTGGAGAAGATCCTACTGATGCAGCCACAGTACATTTCACTCGGCCTGCCAGCACCGACGGAACCATGGATGCAGAGATGGGTCGATCTCATGGCCAGACATGTTGGTTAGTCACAGATTTCATTCTCTAATGCCTTCTTTGAGTGGTTCAACCATCAGCAGATGGTTTATGCCGAGTATCCATATGTTGGGATGGATTTCCAGGGTGACCCAGATTTGGTGTTGTCGGTTGGCGAGCAGTGGGGTGTTATAGGTAAAAGGATCTGACCGTATCTCTATTTATTTCTTTTATAATGTTCTTGTGTTTTTTAAATGTTATCAAGACTAATCAAACCCATATATTTGCACAGAAATTGGACCAGTGCGCCCGAGGGTAGCAGCTACCGTTCCAGCAGGAGAGGCTATATGGAAGGTTGTCCTTCGTGATCTAGGCGTAGCTGAGACCCTTGCAGTATGGACTAGGCTCTTACATATGATTGCACAGGCGGTGACTTGTTATCACCAGCACCATTAGTCTAGGGTGCTTCCTGCATTTTTGAGTTTTTGGGTCGTATGACCGATTTTGTCTTGGACACAAAACATTTTGTCAAAACTATAAATAGTTATATATATTTTTTATTTTCGGAGCTTTATTTTGGTTAAGTTATATGATCCTGATGCAAATGTTGATTGAAATGATTTTTCTTTTATAAATGCTGCAAATGTCTATCTAACACATAATTTGCTTAATGAATTAGTTAATGTGTTTAAGATTCTGGAAATGTGTTGATATTGAATAGAATCAAACTGCCTTTCCAAAACCCTGACCCTTAGGAACATATGATAGATAGCTGGATTCCGAACAGAATAGATGCCAGTAAGTTGTAGGATGACAAGTTGCAAGTCCAGCCTGACAACAAGTCGGCGTATGCCATGTGCGATGGCATCATAGAGAAGCTCTGTCAATGCGTTGTACTCAGCGATGTTGTTCATTGACCGACCAATACATACCCCTCTGAAACTCACTAACTCACCGCTTGGATCAAAAATGGCCCAGGCTGCAGAAGATAGGTTTTGTGTACTACGACTAGCTCCGTCGGCGTATCCAACAAATGATTCCAATAGGTCCGACATCTGCAACAAATGCAAAAGTGGATTACCTAACCAAAACGATCACTCTTGATGAAAACAAAAATGTAACAAAAGCATATGAAGAGATTACTACACTTAGTCAAGCATAGTAACGCTTAAGATACAGCTCGTTTCGGGGTTGCCACAGTGTAATCTCATCGTAATCTACTAGCTCATAGGCTCCTTTTGCTAATACTCGCTTAACAATGTAGGGACCCATCCAAAATGATTAGAACTTACCTGCTCCCAATTTATCGGATTCCTGATTGTAAAGTAAGACTAGGTCACCTTCTGAGAAGACACAGGGTTTGACATTCTTGTCAAACTGCGCCTTGACTCATTTCTTATGAGCTTTGTTAGTCAAGGCAGCGTCACGATGGGTTTCATCCAATTGGATTAGTTCCAAGAAACGAGCCTCTTCCTCTGAAGTTCATGGGAGAAGGTCGATTGCGAGCTTGAGAGATGAAATTTCACACTGAACTGGTAAGACCACTTCTAGGCCATACACCAGCTGAAAGGGTGTAAATCCGGTTGCATTTCTCACCGATGTCCTATATGCCCAAAAGGTCGAGTATAGGATTAGGTGTCAACTCTGTTTGTGGACTCCAATCATCCTTTGCAACATGCACTTCAGGACTTTGTTGATGGCCTCAACTTGTCCGTTAGCTTGCAGATAATACAGAGTAGAGCTATCGTGGGATAGTCCTAATTTGGCAGCCAATTCAACCATCATGTGATTGCAGAAATGAAATCCATGATCTGTGACTATAACTTGTGGAACATCGAATCTAGAGACTACATGATTGAAAAAGAAAAGAGCAGTCGTTTCAGCGCTGTTGTTTAATGTAGGCATCGCCTCGTCCCATTTTATAAAATAGTAAACTGTGACTATAATATACCCATGCCCCCCGGCTGAGGTGGGGTTACATGTCATGAAATCTATGCCCCATTTCGTGAATGGCCCAACAGCAGCTACTAAATGCAGAGGTGCGGGTGGTATTCTAGTTTTGCGGTCGAAGATTTGACAAGCATGGCAACTTCTGGCTGTGATTATGCAATCTTTGAACATAATTGGCTAGAAGTAACCTGCTCGTAAGATCTTTTGTGTCGTAGTGTAACCAGATTGATGCCCCCCACACACGCCTGAATGGCAATCATTTAGGACTTTTTCAGCCTCATCATGGGTGAGGCACCTTCGCAGAATTGTATCGATACTGCGACGGTAAAGTGTATCACCGACGATCATGTAGTCTTTTGGTTCGATGTTTGGGTTTGGAGATAGATCACTATATCTCCATACCACGGATCGCTCGACAATATCAGAAACAAAGATTCGTCCACGATTGATGCTTTGGATGTTGAATTGTTGGATGACAATGGGAAGTCGCATAGTAACTCCACGAAAACCAGAGATTTCTTTGATTTGGATTTTACAGATTCTAGATCAAACTCTTGCAAAATGGCTATCCATTTCGAATATTTTCCCTCAAGTAACTAACGCGACAGAATGTAAGTCATAGGGTTGCAATCTGACAAAATGGTAGTTTTGCGAAAGAGGATATAGT
>APFE030747895.1:0-12283 GCA_000404065.3 Pinus taeda | reverse complement strand
ACACTAAATGCACTTTTCCTAAATCAATTTCCGCATGCAGTCTAAATGCAAATGCACATGCATGTATTTGTTTTTTCAGTTTCCTTAATGTCAGAATGACAAAATGAAAACTAAGTACAAATCTGAACTACTTTTCTTCAAAGCAACACTTTAGCAATTTCTTTTCAAAAAGCGAAAGGAAGACTAAGACGACACTTTCAGTTTCGAATGGGAAACTGATTTCAACACTTCAAATAATTGATAATTCAAATCAGATACAATGGCAAAAGTATAATCAACTATCTAAAAGAGGAAGACTTTACGACATTATTTTCCTTGACTGAAAATGACAGTTGCGACACTTTCGAATCAAAAGACGAGAGTTCGATTAAGCTACTTTTTGCAAAGGAGGACTATAAATGATGAAAAATACATAAAAAAAAACATTCACAATTCCTTATCAATGGAGGCTGAATAATGTAAAGGAAGAGAGATTCAACAGTGATATACTGATCATAGACAGCAAAACTACTGAATAGCGCTGAAAACAACGAAGAAAAAACCAAAATCTAGAGGCAGAAACAATCTCACTCAATCATCGCACCTGTCCTTAAGGGAAATAGGGATGCATCTCACCTACAGCACACGGGAGGTGAGATGCATCCATACTGCCAATGAGAGACAGTGTGATGGTCCAGGGCCGAGACTGAGCTTGGTTTTCACTCACAGTTTGCAGCTAAGTTTAGGGATTTAGGCTAAGCTTATGATAGGCAGTAAACACAAAGTATAGGGGCTGATCTAATGAGGTTATTGAGCTACCACCAGGGCACTTAAGATGTTTGCAAGTCAGATGCTCAGTTCATAAACAAACCCGGAGATTGACTGAAGCAGCGTTGATCTACTTTACACTTGCATAGTAAATGTAGTTCGAAGGCTAGATGGCTTAACTTCAGGCTCTGTCTGTAGTTTATAAAGAAAACAAATAGAAACAAACAAACAAACTATTCGTTCCCCAGCGGAGTCACCATTTTGTTTCCAGGAAAACTAGTGTCCATTCAGAGCTGTCAGTGCCACTAAGACGGGTAGCTATCTTAGAAACAAAAAATTCAAAGCAACTTGTGTTTTCCTTTATAGAGATAGATGAGAGAGAAGCAGAGAGTACCAACCTCAGTCTTTCATTTGGCTCCTTGCTTGTTTCCTCTCTCCTTTGATAGAGCTTCACCACTCTTTTCTCACTCGTCCCACTTCAAAGAACACCTGTAGAGTCAAAACAGCAAAATAACATCAAAGCATAGAGATCTATAACCATAAACACTGTAGAATTAGATGTACATTAACCATACAAATGCATACACAAATACAAGATTCAGAAATATACAAGTATATGGAGGAAAACTCAAATAGCTTTATTGATAGAAGTAGTAGAAGAGAGGATTACAACCCAACTGTCTGATCTAGCGCCATCCTCCTAGCATGAAAGCCATTTTCACCTCATGAAAAGCTAGATCACCCAACAATACAATGTCTCAAAGAGAAACCAACAGCACTTCCTTACAAATTACAAAATTCCAGCCTCCGGATCTCTAGGATGAGGGATCCATATATAGATATTTGCAGGGGGGTGAGCCAGCTTCTGGGATTTTGATTAGTGTCATTTCTCTGATAGTTCTTGGTTCCACTTGGAGATTTCATGATCTCTTACTCATCCCTAGGCGAATGCACAGAGGCAAGTGTCAAATGAGCAGTTTCTAGAAGATTCTCTGGGTTTCCACTTAGCAAACTGCCTCTGCCATTTGTCTACTCTCGCTTATCACACCCTACAGAAGGGATTTTCAGTATGCATCGCACCCTCTGTGTGTAACAGGTGAGATGCATCACACCCTCTACATGGAGCAGTCTGTATGGTCCCGTTTTGACCAGTTCTAAGCAAGTTTTTAGGGACAACTTCTGGGAAATGATGTAATCAGTTGACCTTGATCCCTTAGGGTATGAAACAACACTTTTAGGGGTTTAGAAACCCTTGTTTTATGGACATATGTGATTGGGGTTGCAGTGCCCAAATATGTCTATAACAAACGCTCTAGAAGGAATACATGTCCAGGGATCCAAATAAAAAATCGGGCTCCAATGCCCCCAATACATGGTGTACTACATCATCCACTAGATCATCAGTAGATTTGGGCATCGAATAGGTGGCCACGTAATTAACCTGTGGCGGGGGTGATACTTCTTGCATATGAGAACCATTTAGGGATGATCGTTGAGTGGGAGTTGATTCAGGACCAATGAATGTAAGCTAATCAATGATCACAATGTTTCCTTCATGCGGGAAGCACATCACTTGAAAGAGGGAATAGATAAGAGCTCCAATGAAATAAACATATTCACGACCAAGGAGTAGATTAAAATCCAACGGGCCTTGGAAAACCATCACATCTATATAGATAGTCTTTCCTCCCAAAGGAATAGGTAACTTAGGAAGGATCCGTAATGGTTGATTGGTTCCTATGTTAAAAGCTAATAGAGTGTGGGTGACGGGGACAAGCTGAGGAGAACCTAAAGTTTGTCAAGCAGTTGAGGAAAAAATGCTAACAGACGTGCCCTCATCTATGATTGTGCTAAGTATGGACATATTGTAAGGGTGCATTATAATCTGGAAAGGAACACAAGATGAAAGATGATATCCTTCCAGTCAACTCCAATCAAACAAAGCGACTAAACTACTCGGAGGGGGTGTCGTAGGAACATAAGAGCTTCCCTATTACTCTATGGGAACAGGAGAATGACTCTCATGCACCTCAGGGATGGGAGGATTTCCCTCCAGTTCATTTGAAACTGAAGAAACCATCAGAACCTGAGTGTTATGGGGTTCACTCTCTACCTGAAAGGTCCAGTTAACTGAAGGTTGAGTCAAGTCTACCATTTTCTCAGCCAAAGGGTGGTCGAGAATGGACTCATGAGACTCACTTTCACAGAGAGTGGGGTTGACCAAAGATGACTTATCTAGGTAAATACTCTCTACAAACAAAGATGATCCTTCTAGCCTAATGAGTGGGTCTAGCAACCTAAGTGACAATCTACTATACACTTTCATAGGTTACAATTGAAAAGAGAAACAAAGAAGATGGCCTACCTCGTTCTGATGTTATCGAGTCGTCCTTTGTTGAAGATCTCGAATCACTTGCGTCGTGGGCTCGTTCTTACTATTCATAGCATTTATGCACCTACACAAGAGATCAAGACACAACAAGGCATGCAAATACAAATAGCATATTCAAAGGAAACCTTCTTAATTGATCAAGGAATGTTAAAATAGATGATACATGAGCATACACATCAATGGAAAATGAACCAACAGTTGTATATTAATAGCAAAATAAGGGGAAGCCTACAACCAAGCCTTGATGTTGATAGGCTCTCCTTGAAATGAATATCCAAGTCCAAGCTAAGCTCTCCAAGCACTCCTTCTCCAAGCCAAATGAGTAGCATATAGACACAATCTTAGCATAAGGGTGCAAATAGGCATAGACCAACCATTTGGGAATGGGAGAGGATGAATATATGGGCTGGGAAAGGGAGTTAGGATCTCTCCAAATATATGAGTAGGCCCTTATCTCAAGGAGGTAGCTGATAGGGATAAGACCAAGAGGCCAAGTTGGGAGAAATCAACCTCATCTACGTCGAACAACCTCCAGCTCACTACTTTGGAAGCTTCTAGATCACAAAGCTTCTCATTCTCTTTGTGAAAATTTCCTTTTTGGGGATCATCATGGGTATCAAAGTGAACAAAGTGATGTCATCATGGGTCAAGTGTGATGCAACAGGAAACCATCATGGTTTTTAACTTCATAAGAGCGAGGAGTCTCAAAATTAAGGTTTTAGAGCTATTTATTTAGGGAAAGCTAAAGGAATTTTCCAATCAATGTCTTAGGAAGGATCTGAGTTGTATATATGAATGAGTACACTGCA
Source organism: Pinus taeda (assembly GCA_000404065.3). Taxonomy (NCBI): domain Eukaryota; kingdom Viridiplantae; phylum Streptophyta; class Pinopsida; order Pinales; family Pinaceae; genus Pinus; species Pinus taeda. Next base: position 8,335 of record APFE030747895.1, on the reverse strand, counting down.
TGATGGTAATTTTTCGGGCACTTCGGGGTATGTCATAGGGAAGTGCAGGAGGTGTGGCAAAATACTATGTAATAGTAGCCTCAAGGAATCACTATGTAGCGCTCTGCGTAGCAATCGCACAGCACAACTTCTAAGTTCCTCTACAATCTTCTCTCGAAACTGTGACCAACCTTCAAAACTCCTGCATGACAAACCAAAATATCTATTTGCGATTAGAACAGATGGAAATGGTAGTCTCCTCGAGCAATTTGAAATTGATGTTTATTCCTTAATGACATGATTAGACGTTATGTTTGGTCGGCGCTTCACTTGAAGGGTAATCCTATTATAGCATGGAAGCGTAGGAGTATTTGGGTAATAGATTTGAGTATGATGAGGTGGGCTTGTGTATGGGGTACATGGGTGATGCTCGCTCATCATGCAAAATGATGGTTTATCAAGGGGGATTAGGCCTAGGGTAAAATAATGAATATCATAGTTGGGTATATTAGAAATTGAAAATAATTTGTAAAGAAATAATGGGATAGGGAGATAGGATAGGTAGGATAGGTAGGGTTAAAGAATAGAATAAGAGGATAAGGGGAAAAATAATAGGCAATGGGGAAATTCTTGAAGGGAATAAGGGATATTAGAAGTGGGAAAGAAGTGTAGTATTTAAAAACCATGCTTCTTTTAACAACATCCCCTTGCGTGTAAATGAGTGTTTACATGAACCTTCTAATAGACCCTCAATTTGACATGAACCTCTTGACTCAAAAATTGTGACGAAAAATCTCAAAAACGCGAAAACCACTTCACATTACTGATAAAAAACTTTGACGACTAGATCCATGGCGACTTCCTGGATAGTGCTTAGTTGAACTCATGATAGTGAAAAGTTTATGAGTTTGACATATTTCATGACTACAAATTTACAGATTCAAAGGCATTCGACGACTAACAAACTAGATGACCCTAACACCCCGATTTTCTTCAAAAGATGGACACCCCTCTTTGATGCTCAAAGAGAAAGATTAGGGGAAATCCCAATGTGGGTGCGTCTTCTATCACTTTCTCCTCATATTTGGTTGATGGATGTCTTCAAGGCGATTGGGAACATTCTGGGTACTTTTATGGATGTTGATATGTCCTTTCAAGTTACTATGGAAAGAAAGGTGGCAAGTATTATGGTTAGGCTGGACATGAGGGAGGGTTTGGAAAATATGATGCAGATCCAGATGGATGGCTACTCTATCACTCATGTGATCGACTATGACCAACTTCCCTATAGATTCCATCGCTGCCACAAACATGGCCACTTAGCAAGGGACTATCCATTGGTGTTTAGACGCGGGAGGAAAAACAGGGTGGAGCTGTTCAAGAAATGCAGGAGCAACTTAAGGATATTGTTATGGAGCAGGCAACATTTCTTGGGGAACATCAAGCAGAGGTTTTGGTTTAGGTTGTGGTCAATGAGGATCATCGGGCATTTCCTATTGAGGTTGAAAGACCTGCAACTGTAAACTTGTGAGACAAGATGGTAGAGGTGGAGACATCTCATCCTGCGGGTACCGTTACTTCCCCTCCTTCTCTTTCATTTCTGTGTATGCCCCTTGTGGATCCTATACTCGATCCAGGTCCTTCCATGCTGCATGTTAATGTTGCTTCTCCTCAATGCAATATCTCTTTGGCCCTTGAGAATATTATTACATCGATTTTGATATTAAATATTTCAGGACCCTCTGTGGTGGGCTCTAGTCAACCTACCCATTCTGTTTATTTCCCTAATAAGCCTCATTATAGCCTTCAACCCCACGGAAAAATAGAACATCTTGATGATCCTATGGGTGGTCTCAGCCTACTATTTGACACTGCGGGTCCTCCTAAACCTCGGGGCGAGAAAACGAAGATATCAAAGGCCGAGTTAAAAGAAAAAATTGACATAGCTGATGGAAAACAACCCTCCCTTAAAGGGTCACTTAGAGAAGTGATGACCCCTGTGGAGGTTTCCAAATGATTTTTCCATCCTTCAATTGCAGAGGGATTTCAAGTCCCCGAAAACATTTGGCCTTAAAACATTCACTTAAGAATGTATGTTGTGATGTTATTATGCTTCAAGAGACTCTTGGTCCTCAGAATTCTGTAATAAATATCTTGAGAACCATGTTGCCTGGATGGTCCTTTGTGGATTTGGATGCATGCGAGCATTCAGAGTGCTTGGCGATGGGGTTTAAGGATAATTGTTTATAACTCTTAAATTCTCGGTGCTCTGATCTTATGCTTGGAGTTGAGGTTTACTCCTCAGAACTCTATTCAAACTTAACTCTTTTAAACATTTATGGACCTTGTCATGGACTTATCCCTTTTTGGAATAAATTATTTTCAAAATCATTACTTAATTACTCAAAGCTTGTGGTGGGAGGGGATCTCAATGTATCCTTAGAGTTATCTCAATCTTGGGGACCAAATGCACAGGTGGACCTATTGGCTAATTTCTTTCTAAACAAGATTTGGATGGGGAGATTTATTGATGTTGATATTGTGATAGAAAAACCTACCTGGATAAATAGGAGGGTGGGTGAGGCAAGGGTGGAAAAACATTTAGATTTTTTCCTGATTAAAGAATATCTAAATACTCGTATTCCTTTCTTTTGCTAATGGGTTGGTTCTAAGGGTGATTCAGATCACTTTCTAATTTTTCTAGAGCTAAAAGGGGCCAGTAGGAACCCTAGATATCCTTTTAAATTCAACTTTTCCTCGCTTAAATATTTGTCCTACAATAAGTTGGTTCGTGAGAGTTGGAGTTCTCATAACAGTGTACTTGGTTTATCCCTTCCCCAATCATTTATCAATAAGCTAAGTAAATAAAATAATCAACGATCTCTTGGGCTAAGGAAAAATCTTTAAGGGATGAAGCGACTTTAAAATCCATCGAGATCGAATTGGAGGCTTTAGAAAGTCTGGAAGGGGATGGTTATGAGACGGAAGAGAAAAAGAGAAGGATAAAATCTAAGGAGTGTGAAAGGTATAAGATTCAAAAGACATTGAAGAAAAGTGGGGGCTAAAAAGTCGAGCTTTTTGGCTTGAGGTTGGGAATGAGAACTCTAATTTTTTTCACAATTATACCAAGGGCAAAAAAAACTCAAACACTATATGGGAATTGAAAAATGATGAAGGGGTTTTGGCATATTCTTTCAACGAGTTGGCAGCTCTTGGGGTCTGTCATTTCAAATCCTTATTTAAAGCTCCTACTGAGGCCACCATTGCTGAAGTCATTCGGGTGGCACAAATCTTTACCAAATTTTTTGAAAAGGATGATAATGATATCCTCAGGGCCCCTGTTTCTAAGGGGAAAGTGGAGGAATTTCTTCATTCTATGAAAAAGGAGATGAGCCCGGGTCCTCATGGTTCAACAGTGGAATTCTTCCAACATTTTTTTGACCTAATGGAGGATGAACTAGCAGGACTGGTGGAGGAGTCTAGAAGGAGGGGTTTTGTGCACGATCCACTTAATATAACTTTCCTGACATTAATTCCAAATTCGGATGATCCTCAAAGCTTTGATGACTTTAGACCCACCTCTTTGTGCATTTGTACCTACAAAATTATTGTCAAAACTATTGCAAAATGATTAAAACCAATCCTTTCAAAAAATATTTCACATGAACAATTTGGGTTCCTTGAGGGTCGGAAAATCCATGAAGCCATTGGGGTGGCCTAGGAATCCCTGCACAGTATCAAAAGACACAAAAAAACAAGGATGATAGTTAAGATTGATATTTCAAAGGCTATGCCAAGATTAGCTGAATGTTTTTGCGTATTTTGATGACTCACATGGGTTTCAATATTGGGTTTATGAATTGGGTCATGGGTTGTATAACTAATGTGAGTTTTGATGTTCTCATCAGCAGGGTAGCGTCTCCCTTTTTCACGAGCTAGAGGGATCTTCGTCAAGGATGCCCTTTATCGCCACTTTTGTTCCTTTTTGTTACTGAAGTTTTGAGTCAATTGATTCATTCTGCCATCAGAAGGGGTGAACATAAAGGCATTGAAATTGCATTGAAGTAAGTCCTCTATCAGAATGCCTCAAATACCTTGGATTCCTCTTAAAGGCAGACTCCTACAATAAATCAGACTAGAAATGGTTAGTTGCAAAAATTTAAAAGCGTGTCAAGCATTGGAGCTTTAAGCAGCTCTCTAGAGAAGGGTGCTTGGTTCTTATTAAATCAGTTTTACTGGGCATCCCAGTTTACTGGATTTCTCTTTCTTGGGTCCCAAAAGGAATTATTTCTCTAATTTAGAAAATATGTGGTCGGATTTTATGGGCGGGCTCAAAGGAAGATGATGTTCTCCCATGGGTGGCCTTGAATAAAATCCCTCCTTCAAAAGATAAGGGTGTGGGGGGCGTAAAGGATCTGACATGTTTCTCTCACTCTTTAGCAGCAAAATCAGGGTGTAGCCTTTTAATCAAGGACAACCTATGGACATCTATGATAAAAAGTAAATACATAGATCCCTTGGACTTTGTTTTTTGGCTGAGAACCTCGGGAAAGTCCTCAAGAAACTCTTCAGTCATATGGAAGGCTACGATTGAGTCCTTCCACATTGTTGATGAAGGTCTGTCCATGCTAGTTGGGAATGGTACTAGTGCTCGAGTGGGAGTGGACCCTTGGGTTGGTTGTAATGAGGCTTTCACTCTTCTAAGGGAGTTGAGAGAATCACTTGCTGCCAAGTGGACTTATCTTCTCAATCAAATCTCAAATGAGGGAACCACTTCTTTTTGGAACCAAGGTTGGAATTCGACTAAGGAATTAGACCACAAGCCCGAGTGGGAGGGTGTTTAGCAGGAATACACTATGGAATTGTAGAGAACAAACGTTTATATAAGGGACAGGAATGATGATCTCTAATGAGTCTACTCTCCCAGTGGTTTTTATGCTCTGAAATTTGGGTACAACCTTCAAATGGATCGAAGGGTAGGTGGAGTTTGGCACTAGTGGTACAAGTCTTTCTGGAAAGTTAGTTTTCCTGCAAAATCCAGACTCTTTTTCTCATGCATTCTTAGGAGAAAAGTCTCATCCTGGGACAACCTCCAAAACATAAACAAACATGGTCCAGGTTGATACACCCTCTGCAAAAATTCTTAAGGAAACTCTTCTCATCTCTTTTTAAGTTGTTCTTTTGCTATAAGTATATGGGATTTATTTCTTAAGGATGTTGGTATTAGTACGCATTGGCCTGGTTTTTCCTTGGTGGAGGCTTGGCAAAAATGGTGGTCATCTTCACCTGATTCTCATCACAAGAACATTCCCTCGATTATCTACTTGGGAATTTGGCTGGCTCGGAACAAACGTATTTTTAAGGACCAACCCTCAGATCCCTATATTATTGCTATTTAGTTACCCTCTATCTATGAGTTGATCCCTCACAACACTCCAGCTTTTTATTGTTGATACATTCAAGAATAAATCATCATACCTGATATATCGTGGGCATATTTCGATGGGGCTTCAAACAAACATGATTGATGTGGGGCAAGGATCATAATTCACATTAAGGATCACAAAATCCTAAAAGTTTCAGTGGGAATTGGCACTGGTTCAAACAACTATGTTGAACTAAAAACTTTGAAACTTCTTTTATGTTGGTTAAGACAGTTGGGGATTGATTCAGTACATATTTTTGGTGACTCTCTGAATGTGATAAACTAGACAAACAATATTCAACGTTGTCAAAATCTTACATTGATTCCTATTTTAGAAGATTTTTTTTTATTAAATCAACCTTTGTTGATTTCTCTGTTTGTCACATTTACAAGGCAAGCAATGTGGAAGCGGATTACTTTTCTAAAAAAGGTTTGCAGCATGCTTTGGACTCCTAGAATATAATTGATTTAGACAAAAGGCAGGTCACCAAGTTGGATCAGCCTCCATACTTTTAAAAATTTGGGTTCATTGGTCTTTTTGGTTATGGTCTTTATCTTTGTATCTCGTTGCTATGGGGCTGAAAAAATTTATGGGTTACCATTTTACTGTTTATGTTCCCATGTTTTTCGAGAGTTGGACTATGAATATACTCCTATATTTTTTATTTTATGAGTTGTTTTCTATGAATGATCGGAGAGACCCAGTTTTTTTATTTCAGTATAGTTTTTACTGCATATGATTATCAGTATTGAGCAAGTGCATTTATCACTTCCCTCAGTATGTTGTGGTTTCACTTTCTGCGTATGGTGGATTCACAGTTTGGTTTTGAATGCTTTGATGCATCTACTCTATAACTTTATTATTCCTTTAATATAAAGGTGATTTTCCTATCGAATTATATATTATATATATTTTGCCCTAAGAATAATTGAACCCTTAGACTACTCACTCAAGGGATTGATATTATAAACCCAAGGGTCTAATATAATAATAACAAAAATAAAATATTTGATCAAATATTTATAGATAAATATTAATAATTAATAATAGTAAAGCTTTGTGAATTAGAAGAGCCTTTTTGTTTTGGTAAGTGGATTAGTAACTCTAAATATGATATTATGCCTTTATTATCAGTGATTAGAGAAATATCTACAATCCAACCATAAATCATTAAAAAACATGATGAAAAAAGATAACTTAATTTCCTTCATTTAGTAAATATTTATTGTTTATTATTCAAAATTGTAATTAAAACACAATTATATTTAATTTTTACTATTACACTCATAACCTCTAATTAATTATTTTGTATTTTTTGCAAATTCAAAAAAATATATAATAATGAAAACAACATTACAATGAGTATAAAATTCAAACAAAATAAATACAAAAATAACTACAATGATAATTTTCATATCAACAAATATCAAATATCCCTTACACTATATGAATTTATAATTCAAACAAAATAAATACAAAATTAACTACCATGATAATTTTCATATCAACAAATATCAAATATCCCTACAGCATATGAATTTAAAAAAAAAAAAACACTTGTACAACCTTGTCCAAAAAATTTCATTAAATCCCAATACTTAAATGATGTTGATTTCATTAAAATCAATGTTTTCTCCCCTAAAATAAAAGTGATTTGAAATGCATGTGTCGCATATGAAAGATTTGAAATCCATGTGGTTGATGCTAGGAAAAAGATGGTCTTATGGTTCGTTTCGTAGGGAGATAGGTGACGAGTTTGATGTCTCGTTATTTGTACGGAGTCAATTAAACTTTCTATTAGGTTTTTTGTTTTTTTTTTTTTTTTTTTTTTCTTAATTTCATTTTAAATTGTAATGAGAGAAAATTTCTCACGAAAATATAAATTAGTTTAAATTAATTTTTTTCCAAACAATATAAAGTTTAGAAGCATATTCCAAAATATAATAAATCTTTCAATTTCCAATACAATCTCATTGAAACCAATTCTTAAGGTCAATTTTATTTCATTTTTAACTAAAAAAAAAATCTAACGAGGCAAAACTTATTAAAATTATTATACAGAGCTATTTTTTAATATATTATTGCAGTCAGATCTTATTTTACAGCCCAAGATGATGTGCAATCTTCCTCTTAATATATTATTAAGCCAGATGCTCATTCTACAGCCCAGTATGATGTGTAACCTTGTCCGTCCATCATTAAAGTTGAAATTTTGCTCATATCTACTAAAATAAAATTTAAAAAAATAAATAAAAACTACACAAAACATTTAAATAATATCTACTCACAAAAAAAATGCAAATATAGAAATTAGATCCCTCTCACTCATATTAGATCAATATTTAAAATAAATCTATTAGTTTTTAAAAGAAATCAAATTAACTATAACTAGATTTAAACCCATAATAATATCCAAAAAGATAAAACACTCAATGAATCTCTTTCCACTTATACAAACGCATTGATTAAAATTGGTTAAAAAAAATTCTAATGTTTAAGATGAGAAATCGAAAAAAATATTATATAGGTGCCAATGAATTAATATGAAAAACGATGATTATTGTATATTCCCACGTACCAGAAACATAACAAGGCCCACTATAAATTTAAAATTATCAAAATATAGTATTATATAACCAGAAATATTAAATGTTATATAATAAATCAATAAATTGATTTGGTATCTTTGAATAAAAGTAAAGAAGTGTGTACGGGTAAGGGTCATATGGGGTCACATGTTATATTAGTGTAATTTTGCTTTTTCCTAGGTAAGTCTTACACACTAAAGAGAATAAGACATCTAGAGAAACATTAGACTAGCCTCGGCGGGAGCCTCTCATCACATATAAACTCCCCCATAAAAAATTTGCGCTAACCTGTCGCACTTTCCTCTCAAAAGATCTTTTTCAGCACTCAAACAGACATGTACA
>APFE030747890.1:0-43684 GCA_000404065.3 Pinus taeda | reverse complement strand
TTACATGTAAGATAAATTGAAGGGTAGAGGTAAGGGATTATTAGGGCAAAGGTAAGAGAGATTGAAATGGAGGGGGGGATATAAGGAAGGAAATTAAGAGAGAGGAAATCATGTAAGGAAAAATGAGATGGAGGGAGGGATGGAGGTGTGGAGAATAGGAGAGGGAATGAAAGGATGGGAGAAAGGAAGAGAGAGCATGAGGATGAGAGATATGTAGATTATGGATATAAATAGGGGGAGTCGTGGGTAAGAGAGGAGAGAAGGAAGTGAGAATGAAGGAAATAGAATTTCTATCTGGAAAAGCTTTAAAGAGACATATATTTTTTATGAAGTAGATCTCCACTTAGATCCTTCCATTTCTTGTTTCTTTCTCCTCTTCAATCTCTAAATATTAGAATGTTGATTTCATAATATTCCACTCAATGATCTCCAAAACGGAAACATAAGGGCATAAGTTAAGTGTTAAAAATTCAACCCCTTATCCATTGAGTAGCATTGTATTTATAGGAGAGAAGGGAGAGGTAGGAGATCAATTTTCTATGGGATGAGATCCACAATAATGGGGAATATGTTCCAAAGTGAGTGGGAATATGACCATCAATCTTGGGACGAGATCCCAATAGGTAGGAGCTCAATTCCATGTTTTTGGGATAATATTCCTCAATAAGGATTCTAGAATTCAATTTTTATTTCTACCCTCTTAGAAAGGTTGTCAAACTTTTTAGTGGAGAACAATGCAATGCACTATGCATGTGTCAATGATTGAACCTACGACTTTGTGGTTTTCTCATGTGGATAGTGCAACAAAACTTGCAATGTCAGTTTTTAGGCAATGTAATCCAGGATTCTTGTGTTAATAATAATGGTTTTTTCTCCATATATGTAGGGGATCACTGAGAATGTTTTAGTGGAGAGGAAGAGATTTAATTTTACAATCATTTTCCTAATGGTGCAAAAATAACATGTAACAAGGAGGGGGGTTGATAGAGGTAGGGAAGGTAGAGGGACAAGTTGTGTAGTAGGTAATAAAGAAGCAGAAGATGTTACAATGAGAGTGATCGATGGAGGGAGAGGGTAGGGGAAGAAATTAGGGTTGGAAGTAGGGGGTGATATAGATACAAAGATGGAATAGGAAGGAAACAGAAGGAAGAGGAATATGGAAGAGGGAAGTTGGGAGAATGGTGGTATGGAGGGATATTGAAATAAGGATAGTTAGTGCATTAGAGTGCAAGGGATGGATGTTCGTGAGGGAAACGAGGGAAATAAGGGGGCAAGATAGGGGTTGATAATGGGAAGGAGAGATATTAAGAGATAGGATGAGATGGCAAGAGGAGGTGGAAATTTGACAATATGTGTTGGGGTTTGGAAGGAGGAGAGGGAGATAAGGTGTAGTGCAGTTGGTGGAAGGGATATAAAGGAAAGAGGTGGGCATAATAGTGGTATAGTTGGTAAATTATTGGTGAGAAGAACATGATAAGGGAGAGTGTTGGAGGAAGACGGGGAATGAGATAGAGGAGTGTAATAGAAGGGTTGGGGGAAAGACATGGTGATAGAAGGTGGAAAAGGGAATTTGGAATGGAGGGAATGTGGGATGGAGAGGGAGAGGGAGAAGAGGGAAATATTTTTTTTGAGGGGTAGGGATATTAGGTATTAGTTGGTAGGGGGTAGGAGGGTGTTATGCAACCAGCTCACAAAATAGAAGAAAAGAAAGATCAATGACTTCAAAATTAGCCTCTTTAAGGGGGAAACCTCCTTTACATTACATAAATGAAAAATTCTTGGGCTATACAAATGACAAGGCCTCCTTTCTATATATAGGAGTTTAAGGGGTCCCAATACAATCAACACCCACATAAAAATAATATTGTAGCGGTACAACAATAACAATAGTGGGCTTCTATGGGGCACAATAATAACAACACGGGGACTATATGAGCACAATAATAGAATATGGGGGTTGCACTAATAACAATAAGGAGTTACACTAGTAGTATAGGGACCTAACATGTCGCTCTCCTTCAAAAAGTGTTGTCCTCATTGCTTGAGTAGTTCTATATGGTTCTGTATAAATTCTCATCCTCCCATGTGGAATCTTTAGTGGGTACGTTCTTCCACTTGATGAGATACTTTGAAATTGATCAATTTTGTAGTTGTCGACTTCCTGTTTCTATGACTGCTTCAAGGTCCAATATGATTTTCCCTTCCTCATCAAGTTCTGGAAATATTCTTTAAACTGGGATCTTTTCACCGATAACCTTCATTAAGCATGAAGCATGAAAAATTTGCTGCACTCAGGAAGATGCAGGAAGGTCCAATTTGTATGTCATAGTACAAATCTTTTGTAACACCTTGTACAAATCGTAATACTTTGGTGATACTTTATTATCCTTCTTATATTTCTTGAGGGACAATTTTTTGTATGTTTGTAGTTGTAGAAATACTCAATCACCTACATCAAACTTCTTTCCCTGTGATATTGATCTGCCTGTTGTTTCATTCTATTCTACACCAAAGTGAGGTCATCCTTTAAGAGTTTGAGTGTTAGGTCCCTATACTACTGGTGTATCCCCTAATTGTTAAATTAGTACAACCCCCTTATTATATTTTTGTGCTCATGTAGTCCCCATATTGTTATTATTGTGCCCCATAGAAGCCCACTATTGTTATGATTGTGCCCTTACATTATTATTGTTATGTCGGATATGATTATATTATGACCCCTTAGACTCCTATATATAGAAAGGAGGTATTATCATTTGTTTCATCCAATATTTTTTCATTTGTATAATGTAAAGGAGGTTGCCCTCTCAAAGAGGCTTTTTTCTAAGGTGTTCATCTATCTTTTCTATCTTTTGTGAGCTGGTTTCATAACATTTGGTATCGAAGCTTCGGATTCTAGGGTTTCGCTGCTCCAAATAGGTCATCATGGTATTTTTGGTATAACTTTTTTTTGCGACATTTCAGAAGCTAAAAAAAAACACACTTGAGAAGAAATCTTGCTGAACCACGCATCTGAATTTCTGATCTTATCTTGCTATATTTTCGGAGATATTATATGAGGAAGTTAGGGTTTTTGCAAGCTCCATAATTTCATCTAAAATAGTTCATTGTGGTATTTTCTCTATAACCTTTTCTCTAAGAATTTTCAGAAGCTAAAGAAATAACCCATTTGAGAACAAGTCGTTCGAAACCTTGGCTCCAAATTTTAGATGTTTTCTCGCTATATTTTCGGATATATGGTTTGAGGAAGTTAGGGTTTTTATAGGCTCCTGAGGTACATCCTAAATAGGTGACCTTGGGAAAATCGTCCTAACTTTCTCTCTAAGCCACTAATTGAAATTCTGTAAGAAGTTGCAGAAAGAGAACGAACTGTAGTTTTTTGTCCATAGTTTTTAGATCCGAAAATCAAATTAGTGACACGTGGCATGTCGTACAAGTTCACTCTACTGAAACATTATATAATCAGGTTATCTTAGGAGATTGGTTATAATTATTTCTTGGAGAATCAAATTCTCATAATTAAAAGGGTTGTAATTCAATCTACTAAAACATTATATAATCACCTCATCTTACGAGATTGATTATAATTCTTTCTTGGGGAATCAAATTCTCATAATTAATCAAAAGGTTCAAGAAGTGAAAGATCACATCGAGTCTCAAGAAATAAATTCGACCATATCTTGTAATGCATTGGACGGAATTACCACTCCTCAAACTATCAAGGAAGAAATCAATCTGACCATATCTTGCTTATAATCCACTCTACTGAAACATTATATAGTTAGGTTATCTTAGGAGATTGGTTATAGTTCTTTCTTGGAGAATCAAATTATCATAATTGAATCAAAAGGTTCAAGAAGTGAAATATCACATCGAGAAAGAAGAAATGAATTTGACCATATCTTGTAATGCATTGTACGAAACTATCACTCCTAAAACTATGAATATGGAAGGACATATCAAGAAGAAAAATGTTCAAGAATTGAAAGATCACATCAAGTCTCAAGAAATCAATCTAACCATATCTTGTAATGCATTGGAAGAAATCACGAGTCCTCAAACTATCAAGATAGAAAGACATATCAAGAATAAAAAGGTAAGAGTGTCAATTGATTCGGGCATTACCCATAATTTTATTGATTGTAAGATAGCCAAGGAATTTGATTGCTTCCTATGTGTTAACTTTAGGTATGTTCTATGCTAGAGCAATTTATTTAATTTCTTTTCCATATTAGCAATCACATAAGCATAAAGTAAATTGCAGATAGAACATAAATATAAATCACATAAGACAAGCCAAGATAGAACATAAATATAAATTGTGCACTGAACTTTTCTGAAATCGCTTGAGCATGTTACCATCATCCATATTAATCTCCCCATGGAACTTCATGAAACCTGGATTGATGGTTTTCAAGGTATGATAAAAACAATTTTCCTCTCTATGTATTTTGGCCTCCTGTAGCAAAGCAAAGCCCTCCTATAGAATTTTAGGGGAGTGAGGAAAATGCATAATAAAGGCTTGGGTGATGGGAAATACCATAGAAATGGTTGAGGGTGATGGATTGAAATTTCCTTGGTCCTTCTTGAGAAGTTTTCTTAGATGGTAAGAAGTATAAGGTTGGTTGTTTTTTACTTTTTTTCTTGCCTCATTGCTCATTTATTTATTTTTCTCTTTTTGTGGTGCTAACCTATTTATTTTCCTTACGAAGGTGGACAAGTACTTACATGCAAGTACTTATATGCAACTCGAAAAAGAAATCTCTTTTTGTTTTTTTTTTCATCCTTTTTCCTTTTCTTCTCTTTTTTTTTTCATTTTTTCTTTAGGCCTACTAGTTGCCTCAATGAGGTTTTAAACTAGTAGGTCTACCTAGGAAACTTAAAGGAAGCTTTCACTTAGGATATTTCCCTTATTTTCTTTTTTCTTTCCAACCAACTAACTTCCTTAAGGAGGTTTCCAATCAATGAAACAATCTCGAGTGCCTAAAAAGAGGTTTTCACCTGAGATTTTATTCTTTTCCTCTTATTTTTTATTTTTCCATTATTTATTTATTTATTCTATCCTACTCTACTTGAATAGATCAAAATATATTTCAAGTATATGAATACTTCCAATGGATCCATGTGCACATCAAGATGATATATAAACTCATGTGTAGGCTCAAAATATATTCTTTGACATGTACTTGAATTTTAGAGACCAAATTATTTCATATTGACGATATCAAGTATTGTTTAAGAAGAGAGTGATGCTCCATATTGTTGATTTTCTAAAACCAAACATAAATATAATTTTGATTCCCTTGGATCGCTTGCTGATTTGGAACATTCTTCATGTCTTCTTCTACCATGTCATTCAAATCTTCCTCTTTTTGCTAATTATTCTATTGAACACATGGAGGATCTGATGGTAAACATGAGGAAACTTTCTCAATCTCTGATTTTGATGGCTTCTCTTCATCAAGTAAAACCCATGATTCTTTGGTCTTCTCATTTGAATCTTCTTTTTCTGAATGTTGTCCTTCAATTACATCAAGAGAATATATTTTTTGTAATACTCTTTGTGAGCTAAGATGAATATCATTGATATCAATAGGAGATGTTAGGAAGTGTTTTACCTAAGAATTGTAAGTGGGTTGAGCTACTTCCATGTATGGGTTTGGAAATGGTGGCACAGGTAGTTGAGAGGAAGTGGATCTTTGAGGTGGATTTGGTTGTGGTGGAGGTGGATGGTAAGGATAACATGAAGTTGGGTATGCTTGATATTGAGGAGAATATTGAGGATATTGTGCATTTCTCCCATAAGGTCCTTTCCAACCTTGTTTCCAAGATTGGTTTTGGGTTTGAGATGGCCAAGGTTTCCAAGGAAAGGGTGTGCTCCAATTACTTTGAGATGGATGTGCATAACCTTGACATTATGAATTAGGTTTTAGATCATACTAGGTTGACTAGGCACCCATGGTCCTCTTGGAGCTACATAACATACCTGCTTTAGTGATTGACTTGCTCTATTTTCCTCTTGGTAAACTTCCTTCAACCTTGGTAATGATGGGGAATATCTAATAGCATGTGATTTTGCATGGACAAAACAAATATCAACATCTTTTTTTTCCTTATTTTTCATTCTTACCATTTCTACTTGTTCACTTAGATTGCTAAGAATTTATGTTTTAATGTCACGAAACAAATTTCCAAGTTTAACTTGACTTACCGATGTTGATGCTGATTTACTTACTCTTGCCCTTCCTCTTGATATGTGTTTGCATGTTTCAAAAATTTCTTCAAATGATAATTGATATACATCACCTCTACTCATGAGATCAAGGAGATCAATCCACTCATCCCAAATTTTCCTAAGAAAGAGGGTTTTTAGTGTGTCAAATCCTAAATGATGTAATTTTTCCCTCTCAACATTATACACGAACCTCTCTATTAGATCATCAACATTCTCCTCTTCTTTTTGATTCACTCTAAATATTTATTCTTTAAGATCATGATATTTACAATTTTATAGAAATATATTTTGCATATCACTCCATGATCTTATTGAATTAGTTCCTAAAATCATAAACCAATTAAGAGCTCTATCCTTTAATGTTTCCAGAAACAATATCAACTTTTGAGTGTTTAGTAAGTAACAATAAGATCTACAAACAATTTAAAATTCAGAGAGAAATGTTTTTGGATCCTTTGACCTCATACCATGGAATTTTGCAAGGAAATATGGAGGGATGTTCTTCATATGAACACTAACATCAATATCTTGAATGGGAAATCCAAGAGGATCATCTTCATTGTTATCATCTCCATCTATTTTTTATTTCTCTTCCACCTCTTCTTCTTCTTCTTGCAGAAGTGGATGGTGATGTGGTTCTTACTGCACCACATGATAAAACTACAGGGGCTAGTGTTCGAGAAGTAATTTTTTTTTTTTTTTAGAATAAGAATACTAATGCAATGCAATTTTCTGTTTTCAAAACCAAATATGCCTATTGAAAATCTTTTTTTGTTTTTTCATAAAGTAAAAGAAATGAATTAACTATGGAAGGAAATAATGCATACATTGACCTCCCCAAAAATGACGCCAAAAGTGATGAGACCTAGTATTGCAACAAGAATGTTGCAATTCCCAAGGCTACCAACTTAAATTATCAACCCAGGGTTCGTACAAACTTAAGAGATGTCGGCACTATATGTGTAGCATACAATGTGTCCTTATTTCATTGATATGATTTAATGGAGTGAATTTCATGAAATCAAAGCCTAAACTAATTGCATAAATGGAAACTTCACTTTCAAAATAAATTAATCCTAGGCAAGAACAACAATTTGTAATTGAAGTCCTAAGTACATGAATTCAAATAAATAGGCCTAATCTACTTTGTAAAAAGGCATGTCCTAATTGGTGTTTATTCTTCTTAAATCATGGATTTAGAGCCTAGTGGCCATGATTCAAGCATAAGATATGAAAACAAATCCTTTGGAGAAAATCTGGTCAAGTTTACATGTGCTATAGAAGTGCTACAAGAGGTTTCCTATGTAGAACATAATTGCTACAAGCGAAACAAAATTGTTGCAAGAGGCATTAATTCATCGAATGACAAAGTAAATCAAATGAAAATGGGATTGGATTTTTTTATTATTAATTAGGATGTCTTAGGTCTCCATTTCAACTAGAATCACCCCAAAGTACCCGTTATCATGTGCTAAAAAAAACAGAAAATTAATGCTATAAAAACTGGAAATTCAAGAATTAGTGAGCTAGTTAACCTATCCAATGCCTAACCTAATCAAGTGAAAATGAAATGGGAAAACTTTCTTAATATCTAAAATATTTTTATGACGTAATCCAAGTGGAGTCAACACAAAACTAAGCTCATTAAAATGTTCTAAAAACTATCATAAAATTACTACTATTTTTCTACAAGGGACTTCCAGGAATTCTAGATTTGAGAACTAGTAAACCAATCCAAGTAGAAAAATGATGAATATGACTTTTAAAACTTTTTATAAGGATGAATCATACTCGTAACTTTTTAAATAAATTGTAAAATAACTTTCATCGATTATTTAACCCGATCCTACATCAAAAGAAGCACCAATACTAAATGTAGAAATAAAAAAAACAAGAATAAGAGATGTATGTGAATAAGAAGTGAAGAGAATAAAAGAAAATTATATAAAAGGCATCTGAGGCTCCTGGGAGGGCCAATCCCAAGGATACTCAAATTCCTACAAAGGATATTGATGTTTATAAGCTAAAATTGGCACCAAACTTCATTATTTCAATCAATCCAAGTACATCCCCGGTAGAAATGAAAGTGGAGCTGTAAAAATACAAGTATTCTCCACAAGAATACTAAGAGATACCTCCCTATAGAGGAAATTTTGAATTGCTACATATAGAATATGATGACGAAGCATCCTCCTTGAAACGAGGAAGCTTTCCTCTCCAAAATCTCTCAAATAGTAGATCTGGGTCCCAACATTAGGAATCTACATTAAATGACAAGGAACACATTCTTAGATTTTCTCAATCACTGGAGCTCTAGAATTTGTCAATGATTTCATGATATTTTGTTCATTTATTATCCATTATTGATCCTCCTGGAGTAGGGAGAAAGTCCCTAGATTATCTCGTCCTCCAAATCTTCATAAATTTCCCAATATTCTCACAATATTCTACAGAAATAAATAATATTAGGCTCAAATATGCAATTATATCTAAACCTTACTAATGAATATATTAAAGGTAAAAAAAAAGATTATTAAGTCTAGAAGGATATATTTAATATAACCTTTATGTCCCTAGGAAAGGTTAGATGGGACTTAATTTGTGTCTAGTTTGGAGGCCCTCATATATGAAAACAACATATACCATAAACATCCCAATAATAGTCATAAAACATTTATGATACATGCATGAATATGTGCTGTCTCATTGAATTCAACTATATCATGAAAGATCGAAGTACACAGTTATAATGATGAGACACTAGTTCCAATAGTGGAACATTAAGTGACTTCTTGCTTCTCTAAAGAATAGGTTTCTCTCCTATGTTGATTAGAGAAGCCAAGACTAGATCTCCAAAGTTGATGCCTCTAAAAGCCCCTTACTTGAGTTATGAGGTTTCTTTTATAACAAGAGGAATGGAATTTCATATAATCATAACTCCTAGATTACCCTCATGAATCTTGAACTTCTATTGTGTCCTTTAGACTTCTAGAGAACTCTTGAACTTCTAAATTAGTTTTGGACTTCTATACAATTGTTGTCCACATATGACTATGTGACTCATGGTCCACAGGTGACTCTTGGATTTCCAGACATCACATTTTTAGCTTTCTTCAGAATAAATCATTGCATTCCACAAGATTATGTGGCATGACACATTGACACATATTGACCATTATGATGATACTTGTACAGGTTAAAGCTTGACCATGTTGACATGGACTTCATGATGAGGTATCAATTTCATGTTGTCTTCCTTGTTGCTCCATCTTACATTCTTGATCATAAATCTAATCTATGATTCATCTTCATAGAAGATCTGATTCGTTGCTTATATTCACGCTATGAAGGGCCTTTGATCACTATCGGAATCCTTTGATAGGCCTATGAGAGGATTAAAAGAATAAGGCTTAATTATAGAGGCCTAATTATGAGAGGTGTGCTTGTGTGCTCAGATATGGGAGAGGGAACTCAAGGCTGAAAGGGCACACTTCGAAGAGATGAAGGAGTGAGCCTTCAGGCCTTAAAGCCTTCAAGGTGCACTCATGCACTCAAAGAGAATAAGAGGGCACACAGGCACACTTCGAAGAGATGAAGGAGTGAGGCTTCAAACCTTGAGGCCTTCCACATGTGCTCCAATAGACTAAGAAGGCACAAGGGAGCACTCTAAAGAGACTATTGATTGAGGCTTTGGGCCTTCAGGCCTTCAATAGGCACTCATGTAGTCAAATAGGGTGTAGTTATTTGTGCCAAAGGAGTGCTCTCAAGCTTTAGGTTTTGTCAATGTGTCGTGTGCTCAAAGGGAAGGATAAAGCTTCATGCTTTGTGATTGCACCATGCACTCTAACGATTCATGATTCGTGAGTGAATCATGTGGTCTAAGAAAAGAATGAAGCTTCATTCCTCATTAGTAGGGCATAATGTTTTGAGTCAAAGGATTACAATTGTTGTTCTAAAGTGCACTCGAGCTCTCTGAGTGCACCTTTCAAGGAAATAAGGTCCTTGTTTATGAAGAGTGCTCTTTTTAGAGGACAAGAGGTCTTTTTTCTCCTAAAGTGCACTTTATCACTAAGAATTTGATTTGTGCTTTGTTTTTTTGAACTGTGCTTCATTTTAGGAGGGTGCAGTTTTCTCCAATAGTGGTTATTGTTAATCTAGAATGTGTGTTTCACTAAGGGATGAAACACAAGCCTATTTGACTTATCCTTATGATGTAATAATGCAATGTGAGAGCAAGGAGACCTTAGAAAATACTTAGTGCATAAGTATGGGAAGGGATATATGTAAATGAGGCTCATGAATAAGCCACACTTATCACCTAGGAAGAGAATTAATGCCTTTAGAACTTGCGTTGGGCTGAAGGACCAAGAAAAACACTCAAAATGGTTCACTATGGGACAAACAAAGTAGGATAAAGAAATGCATCCTAGCATGACTTAAACAGAGGTCACACACATAAATTCAATCAATACAATCCAACAGAATGCACAAGACTCATGAAAAATAGTCAAACCTTGAAACGACAACAAAGTGACACCTATTTCTAAGTGTCACAATTGAAATGACACATTACAACACTTAGAGCAAAAGCTACAATAGAGTGATGATTGTGGCCAAAAGGTGCGCTATGTTGTAGGAATGTGTTAGTGCATATTTCAATGGTGTGTAATACCATCTAACATATAATATTGCACAATACTAACCTCGGTGATATGAAAAGGTGTGACACATGCAGGAGTGAAAATACAAATGTGATTCCTGTGACATGAGGAAACAATAAAGATGAGACTTGAAAAATGCGAATGAGCTTTAAAGAGACACATGCCAAAGTGAAGATAACATGAAAAAGACGCTTATAAATTAAAATCAAGTAAAAACAATAGTCATGAATGTGAAAACGACACTTGTGAAAGCAACATGTGAAAATGATTGCAATTGAGAAAACTCAACAAAATAGAAATACAAATGCAACAAAGTGAAGGAGATTATCCACAAAAGTGAAAACTAACTGTGGATATGAGCTAAAAATCACACAAATGCTATCTTGATGGATGG
Organism: Pinus taeda; assembly: GCA_000404065.3. Classification (NCBI taxonomy): domain Eukaryota; kingdom Viridiplantae; phylum Streptophyta; class Pinopsida; order Pinales; family Pinaceae; genus Pinus; species Pinus taeda. The sequence goes on along the minus strand of APFE030747890.1, from coordinate 32,394 downwards.
TGCTATGCATGTTCAATTTGGCATAAAGGAAGTGTTCTCATGAACTCATCAAATACTGAGCATGTGCGTGCAAGTGAGTTGATAGTTTAAACTAGGAAAAAGAGCTTAAAATCTTTACAAAGAATCAAATAAGCATGGAGTAACCATAAGACGACAGACCGTAAAATCCTTAGTAGGCTTCAAAATTCAAGTGTGAACAAAATTTTGGAGGTTGTTAATCATAGCGACAAGACTTGGCAACACACTCACAGAACTCCAGCTTCTCTGTTTAGGTGTGTTACACAGTGATTTGTCACCTTTTGTCACCGTCCCTATTACCCCTCCCCTGCACCTTGGAGGACTCATTCCGAGACTTGTGAGAAGTGACAAGACTTGAAATCACTTTCATCATTCACCTCTGAACATGAGCTTCATATGCCCTTAAGACATCTCCTGCTCTTTGCCCTTAAAAATAGCCCTTTTTGTATTAGCGCTGACCCATTGTGTTCTGCCCGCGCCAATGGGGAAAATACTGTAAAAGGGGTGCACCATTAGTGCTCTGTCTCAGAGTAGAAATCACACCAACCTTTTTGGGCAAAGTTTTTAACCAATCTATCTCCAAAATTTCTATCCAACTTATTCACCAACTGCATCCAAGTTAAGTGAAGATGGTTTGGCTTCGAATCTCCTTGAATGGGAAAGAAGTTTGCCACCATTCCATAGAAGTTTCCAAGTGATGAGGCCAAATCCATTATTGTTGTGATTGAGCTTATCTTCTCCTTTTCACCTATAAAAGCTTGTCTCCATGCCTTGAGCAAGCTAGTTCTGATCCTGTGGTAATTATACTTGTGCTGAAAGGAAGATATGAAGAGATTAGAGTTGCAAGAGCCTTCTTTGTGTCCATAAGGCTTAATCAAAGTAAGGAGACCTTGTTGCCAAAGAGAGAGAGGCTTGTCCCTCAACCCTCAAGCTTTGCAAGACTTGTGTAGCTGAGCACCTAGCCAAAGGAGGACTTGACGTCAGGACGTTGGTTGTATTCTCCTTTGTTGAATATTAATAATAGATGACTATCATTATGGTTCCATTCTCATTGTTGTGATGATTAATGTTGAATTATGTCCTTCCTAACTGATGTATAACTGCATATATTAGATTTCACGCTTGCGTTTGTGTTGTTCTCTTTGTGTGCAGGTGTCCATTCACAAGGATAGTGAAGGATTGTGACCAGTCGAGGCAAAGCAACATGGGCGACATCTCTTCTATCAACGAAAGCGTTGGAACTCAAGTAGGTCTTCATCACCTACTTTTTTATTTGCAATTAGGAACCTGCATGGTAGAATTGTTTGATTGTTGCTAGACCCGTTCTGGGCTAGTAGGGATCGCCTCTATTCGTAGAGGGGATTTACCTCTCCAACAATTTGGTGACTCCGCTGGGGAGTTTAGCTTGTTGTTTAATTTGTAAACTTAGACGGAGTCTGAAGCATGGCCAGATAGCCTTCGAAACACTATTGCTTTGCAGTAGTGAAGTAGATCAAAGCCACTTCAGTCGATCTTCGGTTTGGTTTACGAACTGAACAATTTGGATTTTGTCTTGCCTCTTTGGTTTTCTCTTGTTTTCTTGCTTGGATAGCTTTCTGGATTGAATTTCTTACCGCCTCTTGCTTCCTGGCTTGCCTGGATATAGTAAACTGAGCTTTAGACTGCTTGTTTTTTCTTTTTACTTGGCAAACTTTGTTAGCGTCGTTTTCCCTTTGACAGTCACGCTAGTGGCCCTAGTTGCTAACTGACAACCCGCGCCAAGCCCTGTTTAGCGCAAGTTGCAGCCTGACAGGCGCGCCAGGCCTCTTAGCTTTTTGATCCACCTGTTTTCCTGCTTTCTGAGCTTAGGTTTGCATTTTACCACATCTTTGTCAGTTGCTGGAGTGTGCCTGATCCATGTTTGACTGGGTCTTGACCTTCATCCTTCGGGTGTTTGCTTCTATTTATCGATTTCACACCTCAACCCTAGGGCATCTAGTGGTCGTGTGTGTGTCGAGCCTTCCATGGGAGTTTTGGGTTTCTTGATCGTCCGGTCGACTTTGTGATTGTTTTTGCACTTGTTCAGTGATTGTTGAAGTATTTCTGATTGATTTCCAAGTGACTTGCCTTTCTGCTTGGATTTCATTTGTGCCTTGTTTGAGCTTAGATCACATAGCTCGTACAAGTTTTTTCTCTTCTTCTGGTTTGGAGAACTGTTTTGGTGTCTTGGGATATCATTGTATTGTCATTAAGTAAATTTGTCTCTTTTACTCAGTGTTAGTGTCTTTCAAAATTCATTCTAGTGCATCGTGCCTTTAAAAAAGAAATCAAATAATCTCTTTTGCGTTCAATAGTTAATGGAATAGAACTTTTCATTGATTCATGTTCTTAAAAGAAAAAGTTTTATTTAGTTTCCATTAGCTGCATTAGGTTGTTTGATCGATTGTGCTCATTTTGTTTGATTGAAAATTCTTAACCTTCTCATAGTTATTATTCATCGAATGAAATGATATCCTTTGGCATATAGCTTGCATCTAGGAAATTGTGAAAGACTACATACGGTAGGGCCTAAAATCGAAACTTAACTAAATATCAACCATAAAATAAACCGAATCAACTTAAAAATGCATTGGAACATAACGCTTACATTGTAGAGGTCTAGGCTAGAGACGTGCTCCGGCGTCATTAAACCTAGTCACTCTTGTTTTCGCATTAAGGTTGGGTGATTCCTCCTTGTGTGACTCAATTGTGGTCTAGCACGGACTTGGGCTCCCACATACCGTCGCGTATATATGGGGAGGCTCCACTAGGTTTGCATCCTTGATCCATAGGAAGCCGTGTCTGCCGCCTTACAAGCCGTAACGCACCGAGCACAGCATTCGGGAAGATTGACTGTAGTATGGAAAGTCCTTGGTTTTCATACGATTGCCAAGGTGTATAAGCAGTTTTACGGATTGTCTGGTAAACCCCTTGCCTAGTTTCTCCAGAGTAGTCCCTTTTTGATCCTTTTCGGACTTTGTAAAAGAAAAGGCTCTATTGAGCATTTGTCACTTCGGGCTCTTTAAACATTCGAAGGCGACTAGAGTCATATTTTGTCCTTTTCTCGACTCTTAAAACATGAAAAGGTCAAGCTGTGTCCTAATGTCATAAAAATTTTATTCTGCCATGATAACATTTACCTGGTTAGATCTTGTTTGCATTTAGTTTTGAGTAGGATCTCTTATCGTTAGTTTTGTCTAGGATCTTTGTTTGATCATCCTGGTGGATCCTTCGATCCCATCTCCTGTCCCAAGTGACCAAGGGTCTCCATCTTCTGCTGCCCCTGAGACACCAGTTTGTGGTGACACTCTTCCTATCATTCCGAGTGTCCAACCGTTGAACTCTCATGCTCCAGAGGATGAGCTTTACGACTTGTTTTGGAACCCTGTTTGGGAGCCCTCCGAAGAGGATTTTCCCACTACTCCTGTTGGTGTTGCATCTCCGATGGCTTCTTCCGACATGGACGATACATCTCCTGTGTCAAGTGGGACGCCCGTTATGTCAAGTATTGATACTCCCATTGCGGCCACATCCCCAGTTATCTCTACGCCCTACACTGTCATGCCTCTCGGTATCACACTGCCAGCGTGCTATAGATCTCTGAGGGATGCTATGAACTCTGCGACCTCCTCTTCCATGTGGGATCAAAACATTGTCCCTACAACGGGACCATTTGTTTCCCAAGCTGCTGTTACATCGGTTCCAACCAATCCAACCGTTTGTGTCGCGTCATCGACTCCAGTTGTTAGTGTCGTAACAACGTCTTCTGTTGTGACTTCTGGTGCCGGCCCATCTCGAGGCCCAGCGCAAAGTGGTCCATCGACCCATGCTACTAGAGTTGTGCACCCCGCAAGTGGTGCCCTGCCTCTCTCTGATGCTATTTCGGCAGGAGAGGCGTATTCTCAATACTTGCATAATGTCTAGAACCCAGGCGAGCAAGGCCCCTATTATGATCCTATTAATCATCATTTTTATATCTCCTTGCCAGCTGAGCCCTATGATGAGACTTCAGTTCCATTAAGTGTGGCTTGGGGTACCACCGGATATGGTGGTGGCCAATTTCGTCTAGGTCAAGGACAGCCGTCTTGAGGACCACCCTACCAGGGTAAACCATCCTACTCGCAGCCTAATCATGGGCAGCAGTATTATGGCCAGAATTACCCAGGTCAATCGGGAGGCTTGCAAGGACAACCTTATCAAGGACAACCTTTAGCCTCTAGTGGTCCGTCTTATACCTATCTCGGGAAACCTTCTTGGAACCCGGGACAAGGCTACCCTTCTGGGCAAGGGGGCCAGCCTTACGCGCAGCAAGGTCGGCCCACTGCTCAGCCCAATCAACCATCTGGTCTACAAGGGCAACCTTCCGGGTAGATGGCCCAACCTTCACAAGGATATCTTTCTGGGGCATCTCAACCGGGCATGCAGATGGTTCATGCTTCAAAGCCTCAATCTGGTTATCAACCCCATAACTAAGGCGGGTATCAATCCCAACCTCTTTATTCAGGTGGATACCAATCCCAGCCTCCTTATTCAGGTGGGTACCAATCCCAGCCTTCTCATTCAGGTGGGTATCAATCCCAACCTCCTTATTCAGGTGGGTATCAATCCCAGCCTCCTTATTCGGTTGGGTATCAATCCCAACCTGCTTATTCAGGTGGGTATCAATCCCAACCTCCTTATTCAGGTGGGTATCAATCCCAGCCTCCTTATTCAGGTGGGTATCAATCCCAGCCTCCTTATTCAGGTGGGTACCAATCCCAGCCTTCGCATCAAATGCCGCCTGGTTCCTAGGCTCAATATGGATACCAGCAACCCCAGGGGAAAAATCAAATGACCCTGTATCAAAATTACCAGCAGCCGTAGGCCAACCCTTATCAAAATTATCAACAACCTGCAGGGCAGCCTGGTAACCAATGGGGTGCTGGGGGGCAGAACCAGTATCAATTGTCCAGTTCTGGAAACAACCCTTATGGACAAAATTCTTCTGGACAAGGCCCTTTTGGACCTGGTCCATTGGGACAAGGCCAATGGGGGCAACCTGGAATTGGATGGAATTCTGGCCCTACCTCATATCTGGGACAGATGTCCTTCAACCCGCAGCTACTATTTCTAGCGACGTTGGAACTGCCCGATGTGTCGAAGTTAAAAAATGATCCCATTTTGCATAATCCACAATGGCCACCAGTTCCAACTAAGATACCCAGTGACTGTCCCAAATTTGACAGTAAAGCCGGAGAGGACCCCCAAGCTCATGTAATGACGTATCACTTATGGTGTTCATCTAATTCATGGCTTGATGATTCAATCTGACTTCACCTATTCCAAAGGACTCTCACAGGTTCTGCCACTAAATGGTATATTGAATTGACCCGCGTGTCATTTCAAGATTTTAATTCACTAGCTATGGCATTCCTTACTCACTTTCAGTTACCAATTCGGTACGAGACAGGGACTCATCTCCTTACGTCTCTTAAGCAGGATACAGATACGCATATCTCCAATCATATACATGAACGGAGAAGACGTCGCCGGTTGATCAAGTTTTGGATTCCTGATGAACTCCTCACCGACTGGTTCACGACTTCCTTTGTCCCTAAGATTGCATGGGACATTGCTATGGGAGCCTGTGTTACTGAAGAGCAAGCAATCGCACGCGCTCAGTACCTGGACTTAGTTTACTCTCAGTCAGGTACCTTGTATGAGTATTTTTCAAATGCTCCAAGGCTTGGTACATCCAAAGCTCCGTCGAAGCCATCTGTCGATGGAGTGATTGGCTCTGTGAACCCGGCCTCTAAAAAGTCATTGCCAAACCCTGGGAAGCAAAATTCAGGTGCTTCTAATGAAAACACTTCTCAGGGTGGTTCGAATCCTGGTGCTACTTCCGAGGTCAACGCCGTCCAATCCACCACAGTGGGTAAGGCCTCGAAAGGAAAGAAAAAGGGGAAAGGAAAAAATAAATCTGAGCAACCTAAACACGAACCCTCCAAACCTCCAGCCGAGGAAGGAGATAAGCGCAAGCCCAAATATCCTTGCCTCATTTGTGAGTAGGATCACTATACTAAGGACTACCCCAGGCGGTCCAAAGTTAGTCGTTTGTTAAAAGGCGCTCATGGTGTTCCTGCGGTTCTGAAAGAACCTTTTCCCTCTCAGCAAACTCCAATGGTGGCTGATCCGTCTTCTTCTCCCTTCGGTTCCCAAGTCTTCATGGCCGGATCTATTCCCGTTCATGTAACGACTCGAGCAAAGGAGTATCTGTCATCTTCCGGGAAGGAGCCCGAGGCTCCCTCAAGTGCTCCTTCGTCTAGTTCTGGTCCGCTCCATATCGAGAGACCAAGTACTGAGATGACGATCCGACCCCCTCCTAAAGGAGTACTCAAAAGATCTTCTTACAACCCAAATGCTCATGCTGCTCAGCACTATAGCATTGTTGAGGACTTAGCGCAGGCTCCGTCAGCTATGTCCACCTTAGAAGTTCTCCAGAGCTGCCCCCCTCAGAGGAAGTCCCTGCTATCGGCTATCGGTGGCATAGACCCGGCAGATTCGGATTTGATTACCTTCGATCTCGAGAGCCATGTTCCTAGACTGCCTCATCAGATCGCTTTTCTTATCCAAGTCGTCATCAATTCCAAAACGATCCATCGTATAATTATTGATGAGGACGCATCGACTTGCATTATGTCCATTGCCTGTTGGAAAGCGATCGGGTCTCTGACTCTGAGCCAGTCCCCTACGACTTTGGAAGCTTTCAATGGGAGAGAATCTTGTCCTTATGGTATTCTTCAACGATTGCCAATCACCTTAGAAGGGAAAACTGTTGAAGTAGAAGTTGAGGTAGTTGACGCCAATCTCACATATAACCTCCTTTTGGGCCAGAGTTGGATGTATGCCATGCGTGCCGTGGCTTCATCCCTCTTTCGTGTCATTCGTTTCCCTCATCAGGGGAAAATTGTCACGGTTGACCAGCTCTCCATCTTCGCTTCCTCTTCTGAGGGAAATTTACCTTTCCTTGAACATACCTCCATTCCTTTTGAGAGTGTGGGAGCCGGGCTCTTTAAAGAACCCACCCTCATGGGTGTTTTCTCCCTCCCACCTCCCAACCTCGCCTCTATCTCCATGATCTCGGTTCGTTCTAATCCTTGGGCCCTCCCCCCCATCGACTAGATAGAATCGTGGGGTGAGGAGATGCCATTGAGTCCAGCCGAACTCAACTACATCGAAATTGTTGCTGCATCGGCCCCTCATGCTGAACCTGCTGCTTTAAGTGGGGCTCTTGACTCAGATGATTTTCCCTCCTGGTTCGGACAATGCACCTCCTCGGATCTGTTGAAGGAAATATTTCCTTCCGACGAGGCCATTATGGAGACTATGTCTCTTGAAGAACGCCGTGGTCCCATCTTCACCACCATTCCTCGTTTCTCCCTACCCTCCGGGAAACGCTAGTTTGTCTCGAGTGGTTTGCTCCATGTCTCCCTTCACAGCCTCTTCAGACGCCCATCCAGATATATCAAACATCGTCTGAAGGAAATTTGGGGAACATCACGCAGACCCAGCCCATCAACATCTCTGTCAAACCAGGGATCGTCGAGAACATTTATATAGGAGTCACTTCTACTCCTGAGGAGATTCATATATATATCGCACTTTTCCGTGAATTTCGTGATGTTTTTGCGTGGTCCTACGAAGAGATGCCCAGCATCGATCCATCCATTGTGGTGCACGAGATACCTACGTATCCCAGGGCAAAACCTGTTCGTCAGCGTTTGCGTCCCGTGCACCCCCGTAAGGCGGCGACTATCAAAGCAGAAGTTGAAAAACTTCTTAAAGCTGGTTTTATCTATCCGATCCCACTTACCGATTGGGTCTCAAATATCGTACCTGTGGATAAGCAGGGGACTATTCGTGTCTGTGTCGATTATCGCGACATTAATCGAGCCTGCCCAAAAGACAACTACCCCACACCATTCATTGACCAACTCATTGATGAGTGTGCGGGCAGTGAAATATATTCGTTTATGGACGACTTCTCTGGTTACAACCAGATTAATATCGCCCCCGTTGATCAACACAAGACAACCTTTATCTGTCCGTAGGGTACTTTTGCTTACAAAAAACTCCCCTTTGGTCTTAAGAATGCTGGCACCACCTTCCAGCGTGCGATGTCTTATGCCTTCCACGATATCCGGCACATCATACAGCCTTATCTGGATGACCTTCCCGCTCATTCAGCTAAGCGCGCGGACCACCCATCGCATCTTCGCGAGATTTTTCTTCGCTGTCGACACTATAATATCCGACTAAACCCACATAAATGTGTCTACTGCATCGAATCTGGCCGACTTCTCGGGTTTATCGTCTCCCGAGAGGGCATCCGCTTGGATCCCCTTAAAGTCGATGCAATCGTGAATCTTCCTCCCCCTGCTACTTTGCGGCAATTGCAGAGCCTGCAGGGTAAAGCTAATTTCCTAAGACGATTCATCCCAAACTATGCCGAAGTAGCAAAGGGTTTCACCCAGTTACTTAAGCATGACACCCCATTCCGATGGGATGCCATAGCCGAGGAGTCTTTTGCACGTCTCAAAATTCTTCTAGTTTCTGCCCCTTTGTTACGGCCTCCAAATTATCATCGTGACTATACGCTATATTTGGCCGCTGCTGACACCACCATCGATATGGTTTTGGTACAAGATGACGATGATGGCATCAAACATGTTATTTACTACCTTAGTCGCAACTTATTAGATACAGAAACTCAATATGCTTACGTCGAGAAGTTGGCCCTCGCTGCTGTTTGTGCGGTTCAATGATTCCGTCACTATATTTTGTTGCGTACTACGACGGTGATCTCCGATTGAAACCCCATGACTTACATTCTCTCACAACAATTGCTTGGGGGAAAATACTCAAATTGGATCGTCATCCTCCAAGGGTTTGACTTGGAATTTACTGCGGCCAAGTCTAAGAAATCACTCGTCTTTGCTGAACTGTTATGTTCCTTGCCATCCACTACTGCCTCCTCTCAGATAGAGGATTCTATTCCAGACGAAACTCTTTTCCTTATCAACACCCTTGATCCTTGGTATGGGGACTTTATTGTCTACTTGCAGACATCCTCGTTCCGTCCTGAGACCTCTAAGGACGCTCGTCGACGAATTCGACCCCAAGCCCAACCATATCGCATCGTTGGGGACACCCTGTACCGTCTCGGTGTTGATTCGGTTCTTCGCCGGTGCTTAACCTTCGAAGAAGCTGAGAGAGTTCTAAATGACTACCACTCTAGTGTTTGTGGCGGTCACATGTCTGGATATGCCACCGCACAGAAAATCCTCCATGCTAGCTATTTCTGGCCTTCCATTTTCAAGGATTGCATTCTTGTCGTCCGTTCTTGTCATGAATGCCAGATTTACCAACAGAAGATGCATGCGCCACCTGCCCCACTGCATCCCGTTGTAACCGTCGGCCCCTTTGCCAAATGGGGCATCGATTATGTGACCTGTAACCCTCACTTGGCCGGGGGACATGGATACATCATCGTTGCTGTAGATTATTTTACGAAATGGGCTGAGGCAATGCCTACATTGTCGGAAGACGGTCACACCGCGGCGCAGTTCTTTTTTAACCATGTTATTTCGCGGTTCGGAGTTCCACAAGCCATTGTCACTGATCACGAGAAACATTTTCGTAATCATATGATGGCCAAGTTAACAACCCAACTAGGTCTTAGGCATGATAGTTCGACTCTGTACTATCCTCAGGAAAACGGTCAAGTGGAAGCCGTGAACAAGGTCTTGGTCATGATGCTTCAAAGAACTGTTGGCATGCACAAGTCTAGTTGTCATTTTATGTTGTTCTCCACTTTGTGGGCCTACTGTACCTCCGTGAAGGACGCCACAGGTTTCACTCCTTTTCAATTAGTGTATGGACTGGAGGCGACCCTTCCCATTGAGTGTGAGATTCCTTCACTGAAATTAGTTGTCGAGTTACTCCCCGATACTACCCCTGTAGAAGAGCGACTTCTTTACTTAGAAGAGCGGCTAGATGAGACTCGTCATCTAGCCTCCCTAGCTATTGAAGCTCAAAAGAAGCGAGTGAAAACTCACTTCGATAATGCTTTTAACCCCCGCTCTTTCATCGAGGGAGATCTAGTACTGCTCTACGATCAAGCTAACGATAAGCTGGGGGCAGGAAAACTTGAGCCGATGTGGAATGGGCCCTATATTGTGAAAAGAATTTTACAAAAAGGTGCCTATGAGATTATAGATTATGAAGGTAATCCCCTGGACAGGCCCCGGAATGGGCTGTATCTCAAGAAATATTATGCCTGAGTCCAGGCACTCTCTCTCTTTTTGTACATGCGTATGCTTTCAGTAGTGTGTTGTTTGTGCGTGTTTTTTTAATTTTTATCTCAGTGTGGGCTTGATTGCCACTTATTTTGTCTTTTGCTTCTTGAACAGATGTCTGGATCACCTTACGTTGGTTTCGCTGATGGTGCTTCCCGCAGTACTCGCAATCTGTCATTTGCGGCATGGGTGATCTATGATCCTCATGGTGAGTTAGTAGATATTCAAGGGGTGTGTCTGGGTTGTCCAATGAACAATGTAGCTGAATATAGCGCTGTAATTGAATTATTAGTTGAGGCAATTAACCTCGGGATCCGCACATTGGTTGTAAACTTAGATTCTCAACTTGTAGTCCACCAGCTCAACGGACGATATTCCGTCAGAGATCATCGCATTTTAAGGTTGTATTTACGTGTTAAGTTATTGGAAAGAGATTTTGATTACATTACTTATCATCACATTCCAAGAAGACTTAATGCAGTAACCGTTGCAGCTAGCAACAATGTATGGACAGACATTTGCATGAATGTGTATCAGCATAATATATGACATAAACTATAAACCATAAACACCAGTAATATAGTATATATATATATATTATATATAATATCATATATATCAGTGGCGCACTGAGGCACTCAAAAAATAGAATGTACATGTCTGGATAGAGTCTGTGTTGTACGTACATCTGAGACACATGTCTCTCAAAAAATATGCAGAAAATAAAACCTAGGAGTGTAAGCACGGTGGTGCTCATGATAGCACATCACCGCCCGCACCAATCGTCTCAGCAGAAGATGGACGCGAGTCGGCACCCCCACTGTGTGCCTCTGATATGCAAAGGGCACATCGGCCAATCTGGCATAACCGAGAATCCCTTGGGCAAGCCCCTCGAGATTCTATATTAGCTCCTCCCCCACAGTACCTCCTGCCTGAGGGTCGGCTGCGGGTTTGCCTCTCCGCGCTGTAGGGGATAAGCCGGCTGGTCGCTCCGGGCCCACATCTGCATATACATACAATTATCATTAGAACAGGCATGTATTTAAAAGGAAAAAAAAATGAAAATACATAAAAATAAAAAACAAGGGGTTTCATACCTAACTCCTCCTCCCATTCCTCCCCCTCTGGTAGCGAAAGGTCTGGGTCCCCCATGAAACTGGTTCCTGCATAAGGCCAATCCTGGATCACGATCAGCTGTCGACGGAGCCATATGAAGAACTCAGGATGCCATGACATCTCTTGGCCTCCTCCTCCTCTGGGCATCAATGCTGCTCAGCGAGCCATTCTAGGCTCTTGTGGGAATGGATCTGCCACTACGGCTCTCTGGATCTGGAAGAGTGGTATTCACTCCAGGAAGAATGATACCACGATCGAGCCATATGCGAACTGTTTCATTCCGTACGCTTGCAATTTGTGAGCTACCTCTTGATATTAGTAGTCACAACTGCAGCCTAGTTAAAGATGGTCGGACTGAGGCATTCAGTCGCGAGTGTCAGGTGGTTCTTGCTGGCCTCATGGGGCGCTTGTACCCCAGCTGCACATGTGATGGTGAAGAGAATGGCTTTCAGAGTCAAATCCCAGATGGTGTTGATTGCCACCTTAGCACTGTGCTTCCCGAATTGTGCTTCTGGGCACACTGGATCTTTTACTTCACCAACCTTCTCCCCAGAAGGTCTACTACCAGTCAAAATAGGAACTTCCCCTCTCCGTGACAGCCCAGTGATGAAGTATACATCAAAGACCTCAAGCTCTAAGGTCTGGTTCCGTAGACGAAACACTTGGTCTTCCACGTCCTAAGCATCAATGATAAATTGAAGCAACTCAGGTTGCGACCGCATGTATGATGTAAGAAAGAACTTTTTCAGGCCACAATCCCTCAGGGCGTTCATGCACCCCTCATCTCCAATTGCTGAGGAATCTACAATGTCATGTTCTCTTTCTTTCCATTCTACTACCATTTTGACTTGTTTCCTGCACCCACAAGGACAAATTTACTTTCATTAGAATATTGGACAAGTTATAATCTAGGGAAACTTCAGATTGAATGGGTAAATCTAAGCGAAAATTTAGGTCGTGCGGTTAGCGCGACTGTTTTTAAAACAGTCGTGCTAATGGCACGACGCCCTTGGGTAATTCACCACATTAGCGCGGGCCCGTGGCGGATACCCACGCCAATGGGGCGAAGCCCTAAATTTGAAACTCCCCCTTATTGGGGCTCAATCAGGAACCAAATGCAGAAAAAATAGTATGAAAATGGAGCTAAGGGAAGCGCCTCTTACCTGAAGCTGACAAGGTCGCGAATGGTTGCACGGATTGGTCATATTTTCCGCCTGAAGTTTGCCTCCCAAACAGACCCTTTTCACTCTTCAAGAGGTAAATAGTAAAAGTAATTCTATTTTTACATTTTCACCCTATTTATAAGCTTTTAAACTCATTTTTTGGGTTTAGAAAGGTTATTTTTGAATATTTTAATATATTTTTGGTTGAAAATGGGTTTTACATTTGCTTCTTGTGCAGCGACAAGTCTTGTACGCGAACTTCGATGGTGAAACGAGTTGTATTTTATACTTTTTCGGACTCGGTAAAAACACGAAAAAGTCAATATGGAGTCATCTTTTAGCTCTTTTCTAACTCGCTAAACGTGAAAAGATTGCCGAGTTATTCCTCTTGACTTGCTAAACGTAAATAAGAGGCCGTCGTTTTTTAAACTCTTTTTCTCACCGTATAAAGAATGAAAAGATCGTCAGGCCTTTGTCGTTTCAGGTTCGTTAATGGAAACGAAACGACATGATATCGATCACTTTTTTACTTTTTCCAATCAATGTCACTACTTACGAAAAGTACTCCTCGGTCGTAATGGCCGGGCGGTTGTTTCGAGCATAGTTTTATACTTTTTCGGGATCGAGAGACACAACTTGACGAAAAAGGACACCCCTGGAGTTTCCTTTTTGCTGTCTTTTCAAACTCTCTAAACATGAAAAGACGCCGAGTTTTTCCTTTGTCAGACTCGTTAAAACTTTAATGACATCGGGTTTTGTCGTAATGACACCATTCAAGCATATGCTATCCCCGTCAAGCTTTCCATCCAAAAATAACCGGGTTACTCGCCAGAAATGGTGGGGGAATGAAAGAACCGTAATCGTCGTCGTCGGTAGTATGTCACTCTTGAACATGGCACTTTCTGCATTCGTGTCTGGGTGGGGACATCTCATCTCATTTCACATTTGCCTCCATGGGTTTCAGTTATCCTATTTGACCATTCATCTGGTCATTGCCTTGTCGCCATGACCCCTGATCATTTGATATCAAATACTACCAAATCCATTATCGTGCCGCCGATATGTTAAAGAGAAGTTGACCTCTGCAAGAATACTCAACCTCTTTCCGATATCTCACACAAAACATGTTATCCTTCCCTGTCTCATGTCGATGAGGTGGGAAACATTATGGCCCACCTTCGATCAAGATCACTTCCTGTCGACTTCAGCTCATTATCTGGGAAGATGACCTAGAGACTCCCTTCAGGTACCTTGGAGCCTACATGCCTCAATGGTAGGTTCTTCGTGTTCGACGAGAGGTTTTCATCATTGGCCTCCGATTGGATGATTCTACGGGTGTTCGACACCAGCTCATTGATTCACACGCCGTGGATTGTACCTATAGTACCTTGAGGACCATCATCATTATTGGTGGCCCCTATCGTGTCTGTTAACAGTTTTCATCATTGACTGGTAATCAGACGATGTTCATGCATGTTTGACTTCAACTCCTGTATTCACATGCTTGAACTTGTACTGTGTTCGGGTCGAGTTGGAGCGCAAGACCCCGGATTGTGCATATTGAAATCCAGGTTGCATTTTGTGGATTATTGTAATCATTACATGTCTCATTTATTGGATGGCTGCGACCATACCTGAGTCCATTTATAGATCCTGATCGTATGGCTGCGTCGATACCTAGGATCCAGTTGTATATACTCTGTTACGGATGGTTGTGCCCATACCACATCTATCATGTACTTGAGATATCAGTTGTACTTTTCGCAGGTTCTCCGGCAGCAATGTTTTTAGTCACGCATGTTCTTGTAAAGCGCTTCACCCCTCTCTCTCTCTCGGGCCTCATGCTTTAGGGGGCATCTGTTACACAATAATTTGTCACCGTTTGTCACCGTCCCTATTACCCCTCTCCTGCACCTTGGAGGACTCATTCCGGGACTTGTGAGAAGTGACAAGACTTGAAACCAATTGCATCATTCACCTCTGAACATGAGCTTCATATGCCCTTAAGACATCTCCTGCTCTTTTCCCTTAAAAACAACCCTTTTTGTATTAGCATTGGCCCACTTTGTTCTGCCCGCACCAATGGGGAAAATCCTATAAAAGGGGCGCGCCATTAGCGCTCTGTCCCAGAGCAGAAATCGCGCCAACCTTTTTGGGCAAAGTTTTTAACCAATCTATCTCTGAAAGTTCTATCCAACTTATTCACCAACTGCATCCAAGTTAAGTGAAGATGGTTTGGCTTCGAATCTCCTTGAATGGGAAAGAAGTTTGCCGCCATTCCATAGAAGTTTCCAAGTGATGAGGCCAAATCCATTATTGTTGTGATTGAGCTTATCTTCTCCTTTTCACCTATAAAAGCTTGTCTCCATGCCTTGAGCAAGCTAGTTCTGATCTTGTGGTAATTATACTTGTGCTAAAAGGAAGATATCAAGAGATTAGAGTGGCAAGAGCCTTCTTTGTGTCCATAAGGCTTAATCTAAGTAAGGAGACCTTGTTGCCAAAGAGAGAGAGGCTTGTCCCTCACCCCTCAAGCTTTGCAAGACTTGTGTAGCTGAGCACCCAACCAAAGGAGGACTTGACGTCAAGACGCTGGTTGTATTCTCCTTTGTTGAATATTAATAATAGATGACTATCATTATGGTTCCATTCTCATTGTTGTGATGATTAATGTTGAATTATGTCCTTCCTTACTGATGTATAATTTCATATATTAGATTTCACGCTTGTGTTTGTGTTGTTCTCTTTGTGTGCAGGTGTCCATTCACGAGGATAGTGAAGGATTGTGACCGGCCGAGGCAAAGGAACGTGGGCGACATCTCTTCTACAAACGAAAGCATTGGAACTCAAGTAGGTCTTCATCACCTACTTTTTTATTTGCAATTAGGAACCTGCGTGGTAGCATTGTTTGATTGTTGCTAGACCCGTTCCGGGCTAGTAGGGATCGCCTCTATCCATAGAGGGGATTTACCTCTCCAACAAGGTGTAATTCTATAAGTGCAAGGTCTCATTCTTTCAAGAAGTATTTATTCATCTTATGTATTACCTTCGATTCCCTACTTAGCCTGGTTAAAGATAAAATTCCCTCCATTCTCTTACTTAGTTAAACACATATCAAGGTTTTCCAAATCACAATTGTTTTAAATCTAGGAAAGGGTAATATGTGTGGCGAGTTTAAGATTTTTAGAGTATGAATTTCATCTTTAGTGTTGCTCTGCTACCAATAGGCCTGGACAGTACCCTAAGAGATTCACTATAGGATCTCAATTATTTCTTCACTAGTAGTGAGCCTAGACAATATCGTATCGATGTCACTTGCTTCACCTCCCTATGCAAAAAGCCTTTCTCTTCTTTCACCCTTTATTTATTTATTTAATAGGATTGTGCTTCGACACTTATTATTTTCAACTATCAAAAGAGGGATCCTAACTTATTCAGAGTTGAGGAGGTTTCCCCTTCAGAGAAGCATTTCTAGACTTTGATATTGGTTTTATCACTAATTTATTTTCTCCTTATCCTTTCTTTACTTTATTGTATTAGCAAAGAAAACACTATTTACTTACAATACCAAGTTCAGGAATGAGCATCCTAGAACAAATATGGGCTTTACAGTTCAAGTGGATCATATTTTTCATTCATACATCATGGAATTTAAAAATATACAAACCCAATAGAGAGAAGAGGTAACAAATTAGGCAAGCATTTTTTGTCAACACAATGGCCCATTTACAACTTTTTCCACATTATGTTTTGATCCAAATGTGAGTATCATTCATGCAAAGTATTTCTAAACAAAATGAAGAAATAAAATATATGAAATAACAATGAAAAAAACCAAAAGAACAAATCAAATGGAGGTGGGACATAAAAACAACATATAGAATATACAATAAGAAAGAAAATAGATTTAAAGACATGATGAAGAGCAGGATAGAAGGTGGATGTAATGTAATGGAAACTAAATTTAACCAAGCCTACTCTTAACCTAACAGGTTAGAAGTCCAGGGTTAAGTGTAATGATATTTCCAATGAAGCCACCATTGTCGTTTTGACATGCAAACACAAAAATAAGAGTAATTGCAACTGATATATAATAATGTACAACAAAAAATATACAAGCTTGAAAATATTGCATAAAACAATGAAGGTATTTCTTAAAGGAAGATAGATATTCCATATCACCTAACATTACTCAACTCACCACCTTACCTTTTCAATGAAAATCATAAGTATACAAACCTTGATGGCTCCTTGTGAATATACCTGTAGTTCTATTGCCTTTCTTAGCAAACATCATGAGAGACAATAACTTCCTTTAAGAAAATAGGCTTGCTAAGTAAGATGCCTTCAATTAATGATAGATTGGGTCACGAAACTAAAAAAAATCCTCTTGATGATATTGAAATGCTTGGGAGAATAATTTCCAATTAATGGTGAGCAATCAAGATGACAACCTTGTGAGCTATTCTAGGCGATTTTGTCGCATCTGGTCAATAGGCCTACAAATCGAATCAATCCACATCCATGAACACCTTGTCATCATCACCACACAGATCCCTAAAGATGACTCTTCCAAACCACTAAGTTTATGGTTATGAATAATTCATTTTATTTCTTTTAAGGCCCCACAAACCCTACCACTTTAGGGACTTGCATTCAGCAACAGTTTTCTTCTTTATGCACCAATGTTGATTAGTAGTAGGTTGTCCCTTGTTGGGGGATGTGTTGATTCTAGAAATTTAGGAAATAAAAATAACCTTGATGTTCCCTCTTCTAGAAGCTTCTAGGATTTGTTTCAACCATTTACCTTGGATAAGAAGTTTGAATCCTATATGATCCTACATTTGATATTTCACCTATTAGCCCTTGAGCTCGTCCTTCTCTCTTAAGTCGATCTCAAGCCTAAATTGGTAAATGGATAAGAATTTCTATACTATCATCCCTCTCCTATAAATTTGCATCCATTTACAACATTAGGGTTGGATTTTTGAGACTAATCAAACCCTCATGTTGTTGCCTTGAATCTAAAGGAGCCATCATCGTCGTGCATTAGGGTGACATTGAGGTGGGCCTTGTGATAATGAAGGAAAAGTCAAATTGGGGAGATTATACAAGTTCAGCTAATATTATTGGCTTTAATCTCTCTCCGATTTCTATTGATACAAAGAGTATATCATTTTCCTATATGTGTTGTGTTTACATTCATATATTTCAATGCTTTGTTGATACACTACATAGAGTAATTGGATAATGCTACATACATGACATAGATCTTTGGCTTATATTGATTGTATGTGTAGGTTCTAATTATGGAAATCATAGCTATGATAAGAGATTACAATTTGAGAGGAGACAAGATGTTGCGACGAATTCCAGGTGAGCATCTTTCCATTATTCAATTTCTCTCAGGGAAACTTTATATTATTTTCTTTTTGTTGTTCTAGACTAGTCCACTAGGTCTAGGGAAGATACTTCTTCCCATGGTCATAATGTTCGCATAATAAATTGGTGACTCCACTAGGGATCATTTAATTCCTTTAGTGGTTTCCATGTCCCTGGTACTTGTTTCACATCTTAAACATACCTTCATTGCCTCACTTAGTCTAAATTGGCCCCAAGAAGACCTTTCATTAAGCTTCATTTGATATTTTGGGTTGTACGTTGGACTTATCTTGATCAACGCTCCACCTGATCTAGAGATAGAGCATTGCAGTCCTCCCTAGCCTTCTCTTCACCTGTGCTGCAGAGCACCAGTTCCCTTTAAGCACCTGCGCCAAACCCTGCTTCATGCAAAAAAAATCCTTTTGGTGATTTTCTCTTTAATTAGATTTGTTCTAGCTAGTTCGCCTTTTCTTCTAAAGTTTGTTGGTCTCTCAAAATAATTCACCTTGTTTACTTTTGGTTTTGAGTGCCTTCTGTAAAAAATTGTTTATATTTTCCTTTGTTCTTATCAATTAGGTCATTAACAAATTGATTGTTTGATCATTCATTGATTGAAATAATTGGTGTTTTAGACATCTTTTTGAATAGTTTATTTTGTCAATGATTATGCAAACATCTCAGTTTTATTCTAAAAATTAAGTGCAATTGGAAAGAAAAATCTTATGCGTCTTGCATTTCATGTAGGGTTTTGTGTGTGAATTGCAATTGGAATAGTTGAATTAGGGGAATTTCATTTAACAAACTTGTTTATTGCATGTTGATTTATTTCTTCTTCCCCTACTTAGCTAGTCCTTTCATTGTTAAAAGGAAAATGAAAAGAGTTTGTTTTGTCATATTAGTTACATTATGGGTGTGTTCAGGTGACATCGAGTTTTGAGCCTTTAAATTGAAACATAATTCAAGATTAACTTCTAAAATTCACTCAATTAACCTAAGGAGCATTTGAAACTTGATGACACATCTAGAGGTCTCGGCTAGAGACATGTTCCAATGTCTTTAAATGTACGAGTTGTCATTTCTTACTAGTGTTTCATTCCAGGGGGGAATCTCTTTCCATGTATGTAAGTGTATCAGAATGTTCTCCATGTACCTTTGGGTATATCGGATGGCACTCTATGCATGAAAATCATATGGAAATTCTCTCATCATACGGCTATGCATTAGACAACACTGTTATGGACTGCACTTCCACCTACCTCTTAGTATATTTTGGAAGTCCCTTGTAGGTTGTTATCCCACCATAGGTAACCAAGTCTACTTCCTTGTACACTGTGATACTTTGAACACAACATTTGGGTATATTTCTTGCTCGTACGTAAATCCTTATTTCTCCAAGGTGGTATATTGCAGTTCATAGTTGCTTGGAAAACTTTTATGCCTAGTTACCCCTTTTTATTTATTTGTGTTCTTAATTTCTAAAATCAATTAATTGATCACAAAACAACATCCTCACCATGGAGCAACTCCTTAGTAGATCTTAGATTAAGACTAATAGAAACAATTATCGATTCTACCAATCAAGGAAACCCCCTTGATGGGAATCCTATTTCTTTTCCTTATTTTGGAGATATTGGTGCTCCTTATATGGAAATGTTGTCCCTTCCTAGATTTACCATTAGTTTACTAGTTTGGTTATTTTTTACCTCCTTGGTTATGAATTCCAAAATTTCTCCTCAACGAAGTTCTCCTCCACCTGAACAACATCAAACTCAAGTTGATCATTTTCCTTCTTCACCTTTTTTTTCTTCAACCCTTTCATCCTCCTCGCTTGGTGAATGTCTTTATTCTAGTAACCAAGAAGATAAGAAAAAAAAGAAAAGGATGATGAAGAAGAAGAAAAATAAGTAGGGGGGAACCAAACAACCATTGATATTAATGGAACTAGTATGGAGAAACCTCCCAATCAACCCTATAAAGTTAAATTACCTTGCAATTATGTAAGGGCGATCACCTTCTTATAAATTATCCTAGTATCCCAAAGATATTAGAAGTGTCGTCCACAAGCTCATATCAACCTTTGTTAGCTTAGGTGCTAAGCATGGGTATGCCTCCCTCAGGAAAGATATCATGATGAAAATTTATTGTAACAGATGATTATCTCAACCAATTTTTCTTGATCCAAACTTGTCCTAAGGTAAATCACTTCAGTCATCAGTTATTGTTTCTAACGTTGCACTTTAGGGGGGGAATATTTTATACACCATTTTGTCACATCTAGTCAATAAGCCTACAAACTGGATCAATCCACTTTCATGAAAACCTTTTCATCATCCGTACACAAATCCGTAAGCATTACTCTTGAAATCCATGAGTTTCTAGTTTTGACTGCTTCATTTCAGTGCTTTTAAGGCCGAACACACCCTACCCCTTTAGGGACCAACAATAGGTTGTCCCTTGTTAGGGGTGCGTTGATTCTAGAAATTTGGGAAAATTAAAAAGAAACCTGAAGCTTCCTCTTCTAGAAGCTTCCAGGATTTGTTTCAACCATATACCTTGGATAATAAGTTTGAATCCTATCTCATCCTACCTTGGATATTTCACCTTTTATCCCTTGAGCTCATCCTTTCCTCTTAAGTAGATCTTAGACTAGAATGGTAAATGGATAATAATTCTTGAGCTAACATCCTTCTCCTATAAATTTATAGCCATCTACAACATTAGTGTTGGATTTTGGAGACTAATGTTACCCTCATGATATTGCCTTAAATCTAATGGAGTGATCATATTCATGCATTAGGGTGACATTGAGGTGTTCTTCATGACAAGGAAGGACAAGTCAACTTGGGGAGATCTCTACAAGATCAACTACTATTCTTGGATGTAAAATCTCTCCTATTTCTATTAATAAAAAGAGTATATCATTTTCCTATATGTGTTATGTTATGTTTATATTCATATATTTCAATGCTTTGCTCATAAAGTAAATAGAGTAATTAGATAATCTACATAGATTTCGTAAATCTTTGGCTTGTGATGATTGTATTTGTATGTTCTAATTATAGAAATTGGAGCTATGATTCGAGCTTACAAGCCAAGAGGAGAGGAGATCTTGTGATAGGTTCCAAGTAAGCCTCCTTCCATTCTTCAAATTCTATAAGGGAAACTTTATATTCTTTGGTTTTTGTTTTTCTAGACCAGTCCACTAGGTTTAGGGAAGATACTTTTGTCCACAACTATAAATTATGCATACACAATCGAAAATGAAATTGATCATATTCAGAAATCTTGTCAACATTGTGAGAACCTCACATAATCATCCTCGACGGCTAAAGATCCTTGACTTCTTTAAATGTCTCTTCATAATGAAATGATAAATAATAAGGATCAATCCATTTGAAATAAGTATCATGTGATATACTAGTGGAATCATGGTGAATTGAATAACAAGTGTCATGATCAAATAAATTGATTAAGGTGTAAGATTCTTGGTCCATAGAGGATGAGGATAAATCAATTTGGATTTGATTTAGCAAATAACACTAGAATTTATTGACACTAAAGAGGATAAATGGTGCCACGAAGAAAATAATCGGTATCAGAATATTCACAAGAAGGATTAGCAGCCGATTACTTTCAAAATATTATGATAGAAATGAGTCCTTCAGCCAAATATAATCTTGATAATGATTAATTTCACAACTTTTCTCATCCATGAAATATATACATTCCAAATCTAAGTTTGATATAAGAGATTTGCATGAAGATAAATCTATTGAAATAAGATGGTTAATGTGATCATAGAACAAATCTTGAAAGTTATAAAAAAACTATTTCTGAAGTACAAAACATCTTTCAAAAAGGAATTTACATTCAACGAAACCATGAAAAGAAAAGAATTTTATGAGAATATCGTAATATGAATTGGTTTAGGGGCGTTACCAGAGTTTTGAGGACCTCACAGAACCATCAATGGAAGTTTAAGTGCCACTACTTCCTGAGAAGTCCTTAAACATTCCAAGATTATAGAATGAGATATTGAAGACTGGATTATATCATGCATGGTGTATGGATAGCCACCATCTCTAATTTCAACAATATCACTATTATGGAAATGCCTCTACTTCCTGATAAGTCCTAAAACATTCCAAGATTGTAGAATGAGATATTGAAGATTGGATTATATCATGCATGGTGTATGGATAACCACCATATGTAATTTCAACAATATCACTATTATGGAAATGTTAGCCATCTACATCATTGATTTGGTCATAATTTACATCTTCGATAAATAGATTAACCAAGTAAAAAGATTCTTGTAATTGCAAATTTAAAGATGGATCAATTGGACAAACCTCATGAGTATCCTAGATAAAATAATTTTCTTCATGCAAAACAGGGAATGATAAGGAATGGAAAGGATACTTGATAAGTTTCTTACCTTATTCTTCATCATTGATGACCTCACTATCTTGAGTAAATTCAAAATCCAACCTATTAGATAATAAATTTGAAGAGCATGGAGGATTAGAAACAATATAATAGAAGGGATAGTGAGGTGAAGAGGAAGTTTCCATGATAACATCTTCTTTAACCGAATTAGATTTAGTGTCTAAATATTTTGAAAAAACAAAATCTCGAGAAACCAAAATATCAAAGGTTCCACTTGGGAAATCGTCATTACATACAATGACAGGGCCAAAATCAATAGAATGAAGTTTTTCCAAGATTTCAGATTGATTAATAAAATTAACATTATTTAATAGATCACGAAGATTTCTAGATTCAAAATCAATCAAGGATAGGAGAACATTATCTTGACACAAAAGATTCTGAAAAAAGAGAAGAAAGATCGAAAGAATCCTGACCTTGCTAGTCCATTATCTATGAAATGTCACTACCTTCCTCTTCATTGATACTTGGATTTAGAAGAGACTAATCAAGTGGTTCAAGGGGCAAGGGATCATAAGAAAGAGATGACAGAGGAATACAATAATCAAAATAAAATTCAAGACTAGTGTTATGAGTGTTAATGCCATCTCGTTGAATGGAGGGATTATTCTTCACTGTATGATTCATGAACCATTCCAAATTATCCTCACTCGGATCAAGGTCATGGGAAATGGATGATGGTTGAGAAGATGGAATAGAAATTTGATTTATAGATTTCCCAACTTCAACATCATTACGAGGAGGAACCCAAATTGGTACTATAAAGCAAGAAGGAATAGGAGAAAATGGAATAATAGGCTCCTCCTATGATATTTGGACCATATCACAATTTCTGAAAGCTGGGAGAATGTAAGAAATTGGGGGTTTAGATTCACATTGATTGAAAGAGATACGAACCAAATGTTCAAAAATTTTCTTCAATAAATCCCAATCAATTCTTTGTTAACGAAACACATAATATAGGCGAAGGAATTTGTTTTTAAAATACTCAATTGATTCATTAGGCTCCATTCTAATTCGATTAATTCTTTTATAAACATCTCGGTAATCATCCCTATAAAAAGCTTGATGAAGCTTGTAAAGGAATTGACAAAAAGAATGAATGGAAGTAGATGGTAAGTTATGACATCATCAATTAACATGACCTTCAAGGCCGGTGAATAGAATAGACATAACATATTCATGATCGATTTCAAGAGATCTATAAAACCCAATAAAATAATTTATGTTTTTGGTTAAAAAAGTACCACCCTCACCATGAAACTTTAATTGAGACAAGAAATGAACAATTTCCACAAATATTGAAAGTTTACCAAAAGGTAGGTAAGAAAAACACTTCAGGATTATGATTTGGGAAAGAGCCATTTAAAGAAAGAGATTCAGAATAGACTCAATGGGCACAACATGTCGTCTACGGCTCCTAGTGCCAGAATGTTGACAGTGCTGGATACTAATGACATACAGGGAGTCCCCCCAATGTGAAATCACAATTGGAGTAGCAGCCCCATATGGATTACCGGCCTGACCACCATAACACAAAGGTTCGTCTTGGTATCAACATATAACATAAAATATTATATACATAACCTTGAATAAGAAATTTATTTGACATTGCAAAACACCTATTATAATGTGTAAAAGGATACCCTCAGGAGAGGGAGACAAAAAGTGAGCCTCTAGAAGGAAGAAATACTACTAAGCTAAGAGGGACACACGAGATCATAAAAAGATTCATTAGTGCAGTAGTTCACATAATGATTGTAAATCAAATACAACACACATTCAATAGGATAGGCATTGTTACCACTCAAATTAGGAGGGGACCTAAAGGGGTTCCTAAGAGGGAAACTACTAGGTTAAGGGCAACAGTGGAAGCTTAGCCCACTATCACCACAACTAAGTCTCCCTTTTCTTTACAAAATTTCATCAATGGGAGGAGTGTCGATAGTCTTGGGATCACTTATGAAGTATATGCCAATGAATAAGTGAGAAGAAACCCTGAAAAACCCTTTCCCAAGGATGGAGTGAAGAATGGAGCTTGCTTTCTCCTTAAGAAAGGGACTTGGTCCACCAGGAATGATGGGTGGGGATCGAAGGGTTGAGGGAGAAATGATAAGCTTATGAATAAATTTCCTACTCCACGTTTGGGGATGAAATGTAGAAAACAATGATGTTACTTTCGTAGACAAGGTGAAAGGAAAGGACCAAAAAAGAATATTTACTTCAAAAGGTTGAATTGATCGTATTGAAGTCTAGCCCTGGGGATGCCTAGGAAAAATTCAATCCTAGAGATAGGGATTGGGATTCCTAGAGATTCCACCATTAGAATTTCCTTAAATTTGGATGAGAAGGAGGGGATCCAGCATCACAGTAGCCTATAGTAGATAAAAATTTTTCCTTGGGTTAATTCTCAGAAAATTGATGTCCTATGTGACCTAATGGGGCTAGACTTGGGGGAAACTAGGAAAATCGTAAAAGGAGGGTCAAAATGATCACTCTTTTTGAGGGATCAGTGCCTAGTTCACTTTGGGATATGGAGTCAAGGATAATGATGAGTAAGAACTTGGTTTCTTGTTCAGGGAGGACTAGAAAGTCAAGTTCGTCCAATGTTGAGAGAAAGAAACAAAAAGTGGGCTTCAAGCATTTATACTTTAGGTAAAATGATGCAATATTATCAATACAAATATATATCTAGGACATTTCATTTATATAAGATTGGCCCATACATTAAATTATCTAAAACATGCTGAATTCCACATTTTAATAATGCAACAATTTTCCCTAATTTTAGCAGTATGCTGTAACAAGAATAATAGCATTAAAATTTACGTAAAACATTATAGATTATATCCAAACAGTATTTTTTTTTTCAATAAATCTGTAATACAAGAGAAATATCCCAAATCCATACATCGAAATTCATCCATCTCCAAAAAATATCCACCAAGGAAAAAGTGTGAAATTCTCTATGATTAGAGAGATCCAAAGTCAAGTGATGCTAAAAATGAGCATATCTAACATCAAATATATAGCCTCCTAAGGATTTTTAATTAGCCTATGGGCCTACATTAGCCCCTAATGATAAAATAATGTGAAAATAAAACCCCTATTGGTGACAAGCCCACCAAATTAGATCACAAATGTAAAAGTAAGCCTCACAAGGGACCAAATAATAATATGTGCATGTCGTAGGGCCCTACAAAGGCTCAGTAATATCTTGAAGGGCCATATTTAGGAATAAATTCCTTGAAATATAATGGAAAATGGGGTGGTCCCTTGTTCTCCATGTAGTAGACCTGTGGTGCTTCTAGTGGGTATAAGGGCACACAAATGATGCCATGGGTCGCCATATGAATCAAATATCTTGTGCAAGGGTTCAAGTGGTGGAATGAATGCTTCCATGACATAATACAAGTCCTGTAACACTTGTTAAGAGTGTGGGGCTCCTATGGGGATTTTCTAGGCATAACGTACCAAGAATATCACCATCATCCTAAGAGTGGATCACTAGTAATCATTGAACATCCATGATGATCAATGGAGTGTTATCTATTGTTGTGGAGGCCAATAGCTCTCTATGTGCAACCTACATGTGCCAATGTAGACATTTTAGGTTAGGATCGCATATAGGAAGACCAAACCCAAATGGAAACTACCTATAGTCATGCATAAGATCCAATGCATCTCCTAGGATTCCAGTACAGTCAATCATTAAAATAATTGGGTAAAAGATCTTACAAATCATGGATAACAATTAGGACACTTCATAATGGCATGCCCTTCCATAGTGGGCTTTGGCATGTGCTAGTTTCTCTAGGCTCCATAGGGGTTAGCCAAATACTTTACAAGGTAGTTTTATCCCTTAAAGGGGATAATATGTCCAAGGTAGATCCCTCTAATGGGGGTGGCAAGTGAAAAATAAGTGAGGTGGAATAAGGAATGAGAGGGGCAATCCTCGGCCACATAGTGGGGCATAGCAGTAGCTAGATAAAGGGAAGCCCACACCTAGGTATGTAATGTATAGGAGCAAGCAGTCATAGTATATGAGGTCCCCAGACCTTGATGTTTCCACCCTTATTCATATACCTTTATCCTTTTATGAATTTTCTTTAATTAACTACTCGGGGCTAAAGGAAAAGAAAATGATGTGTAAGATATAGCATTGATTACCCCTTTTAGGTAAGGCAATTCATTTCCCTCCAGGGGTTGTGAAAATCATGGGTTCCTAAATGATAAATGAGGCTCATCTAGGGCCTATGGAACCAGGGTGATGGCCAATGATTAGGTTAGAGCTCATGTAATGGATTTTTCCCATGTGCTAATTATTTTTGTCTCGACCATCTTTTGCATTTTGTGGTACAATTTCTTGTTAAATGTGGTCAATTATGCTTTTCACTTTTTTTTTTTTAATTTCTTCAACCTCTGGGGCATCATTCTAGGCCTAACCCCTTCCCAAGTTGGGGGAAATGGGATAGGGAGGTTAGCCCAATGTGGACCCAAAATGAGAATGTGGACCCAAGTGGGAGAAAAGATGAATGGGGGTATATTGAGTGGAAATGGAGTAATATGTGCTGGTAAAGGAGTGTGACCATGCACCCAAAATCAGGGTTTCCAAATTAGTACCACCCTAGAGCCGAATGGTAAATAAAATAGATCCCACAGGACTAAGATCCAAGGGTAACAACCAAAATTGATCAAGGGGACGAGAGCACAAACTAAGCCCACTCTTTTCGCCAAACACCTTCATCAATCCATACCCAAAAGTATCCATGATAAATAAAATCAATACTTAATTACCAAATGACAATGCATACCTTTACATTTGGGAAGCCCACCTTGAAACATATGATCAATATAGGCAGTTGAGTGACCACATGGCTGGCTCTGGTGGCAGAGAAATGGTACAAAGAACTAGTAGGAGGCATCAAGGGGTTGTTGGTTGCCTGTTGAGGCTCATCATGGAGGAAATTTCCTCTTGGGGACATCACGCACAAAGTGGTGGGTAACAGGCACCAAACCCACCACAATACTTCAATTTCCTCAGTACATATGAAAACAACATATACCATAAACATCCCAAAAATAATCCTAAAACATTTGCAATACATGCATGAATATGTGTTGGCTCATTGAATTCAATTATAAGGTGAAATATCCAACTACACAGTTACAATGATGAGACACTAGTTCCAATAATGGAACATTAAGTCACTTCTTTCTTCTCCAAAGAATAGTGTTCTCTCCTATGCCAAGTAGAGAAGCCAAGATTAGATCTCTAAAGTTCATGCCTCCAAAATCCCCTTGCTTGAGTTATGAGTTTGCTTTTATAACAAGAGGAATGACCTTTCATATACTCATGACTCTTGGATTACCCTCATGACTCTATAACTTCTATCGTGTCCTTTGGACTTCTATATGACTTTTGGACTTCTATACAATTTTTGTCCACATATGACTATGTGAATCCTCATGTTCCACATATGACTCTTGCATTACATTTTTTCCTTTCTTGATAATACATCATGATATTCCGCATGATGATGTGGCATGACACATGGACACATTTACCGTTATGATGATACTTGTAAAGGTTACAACTTGACCATGATGACATGGACTTCATGATGGGGTGGCAATGCCAATTTGTCTTCCTTGCTGCTTCATATTGCATTATTGATGATAATTAAGATCTACGCTTCATATTCGTGGAAGGTATTCTTTATTCCTTACCTTCACCCTCCAAGTGTTCTTTAATCACTATCGAAATCCTTTGAGTCATCATGCAATGTCTTCTTTCTCTCTTTTTCCATGATATACTTCATGTCTTCATGATTTTATTTTTTGTTCTTCATTTCTGCAAGTGTTTCTTTATGCTTTATCCTTGTTATCTACTTGAGAATCTCCTTATCATGGTGAGATAGTACTCCCACAAATGAAGATCAGTTATGGCATGTAAGAAACAGTCTTAAAACACTTATTATGTTAGTACTTAGCTCATGTAATGATCATATTATGATAGTCCTGTGAAAGCATTAAAATAATAGTTCTTGATTAGGAGGGCATAGTCAAACTCATCCAGGTTCACAAGAGGATTTTAAGGTGTGATTGCATGCTCAAACGAGGGACATCAAACTAAATGGAGAAAGGGAGAAGTCCAAAGAGACAAAGGAGTGAGGATTTAGGCCTTCAAGCCTTCAAGGTGCACTCATGTACTCAAAGAGAATAAGAGGGCACAAGGGCGCACTCCAAAGAGACAAAAAAGTGGGACTTTAGGCCTTTTGGCCTTCAAGGTGAACTCATGCACTCAAAGAGACTAAGAAAGTGCAAGGATACACTCCGAAGAGATGAAGGAGTGAGGCTTAGAGTCTCCATGCATTTAAGGTGTGCTCATGCTCTCAAAGAGGGAATTGTTCTTTGTGCCTAAGGAGTGTGCTCAAGCTTAAGGCTTTGTGACTGCATTGTGCACTCAAAAGGAAGGATGAAGCTTCATGCTTTTTATTGCACTAGGAACTCTAAGGATTCATAGTTCGTTAGGGCATCAAGCGTTCTAAGAGAAAAATGAAGTTTCATCCTTCATGATTGCGGCATGCACTCAAGGAGGGAAAATTTATTCAAGCTAGAGGAGTGCGCTCACAGTCTTGAAATGCACTAAGGATCTGAGAGTTCACTTTTGAAGGAAAGAAGTTCCTTATTTATAGTGTTATTTTTAGAGGAGAGAAGCTCCTTGCTATTCTGAAGTGAAATTTTTCACTAAAAAATTGAAGTGTGCTTCATTTCTTTGAAGCATTCTTCGACTTGGGATTGCATGGGTTTCTCCAACATCAGCTACTTATTTATTTCGAATGTGCTTTTCAACGAGGGAGGAAACACAAGGCTAGGTGAATTATCCTTAAGAAGTACTAATGCATTGTGAGAGGTAGTATACCTTATAAAATGATTAATTTGCAAGTATGGGAGGAAATATATGACAATGAGGCTCATGAATAAGCTTCCTTGGTCACCTAGGAAGAGGATTAATGCCTTTAGATCTTGCTTTGGACTAAAGGACCAACAAAATCTCTCAAAATGGCTAAGTGTGGTACCAAGAGAGTAATAGAAAGTACATCCTAACATGACTCAACCATAGATGACACACATAAATTCCATCAATACAAGGCAATAGAATGTGCATGACTCATGAAAAATAGTCACACCTTGAAAAAGGAACAAAGTGACTGGTCTTTCTAAGTGTGACGGTTGAAATGACACATTACAACACTTAGAACACAAGCTTCGATAAAAGTGGTGACTATGGCAAAAATGTGTGCTAAGTTGAAGGAATGAGTGTGCCATAACTAACTTTGGTGATACGCAAAGGTGTGAAAGAAGTAAGAGTGAAAATACAAAAGTGATGCCTACAACGGGAGGAAAACTTGAAGACGACACTTGCAAAATCCAAACGACATTAAAAGAAACACATGTTGCAAAAAGTACAACATGAAAATGACACTTATTAAAGTAAAATAAAGTTAAAATGAGAGTTGTGAATGTGAAAGTGACATTTCTAAAATAAATAATGTGCAAAAGATGACAGTTGAAAAAACTCACCAAAATAGAACTACAAACACAACAAAGTGAGGGAGATTGTCAATTGAAGTGCACACTAACTATCAGTATGAGTTGAACATCGCATTGATATTGTGTTTATGTACTGTGTTATGCATGTTCAAGATTGAATAAAGGAAGTTTTCTCATCAACTCGTCGAACAATAAGCACGTGTGTGCAAGTGAATTGATAGTTTAAAACTAGGAAAAGATTACTTGAGTGATTTGCAAATCATGAAATGACCATGGATTAACCATAAGGCAACAAACTTTAAGATCCTCATTAGGCTCAAAAATTCAAGTGAGTAAAATTTTGGGGTTTTGATCGCATCGATAACGGGTTCATAAACTCAACCATAGGTCACATGCAAGGAGGGGAAGCAACTCTGTAGGAAAGAATATTAATTGAACAACATATCCCTTTCCATGGATCCAACTCCAACAACCTCAATCCCTAGCCACAAGCTCATATTCCCCTAGCTAACACCCAAGTGGCACAACCTCATTCCCTTGATGTTGCCCATCCTCCAGGGTGGCTTATGGTTTGCTAGAATGGTATCACCCTGCAAATCCAAGAGCTCTAATACTATCCAAATTCTAAGTTCCAATTAGCTAAAACCAAATAAACTCATATTTAGTTCCATGGTTAGAACCAGGACTCACCAACTATCACTAAACCAAGTTCCTCACTAGAACTCCATGGCCACCAATCCATAATTGGAACAACCATGACTCACCCATACGTGATGCATTCAATTCTATAAGAACGCCTCTAACCTCCACTAGAACTCCATGGCCACCAAGCCATAACTATATACACCAAGCTCCTAGAGCCACCAAGCCTCACACAACTAAAGCACCAATATTTGAAATCAATATACATCCAATTCAGGTGGTTAACTAAGTAACCACACCAAAACTAGTTGCATAGTCCTACCCCTAGAATCTCTGGTTACCAGTCAACGATATTAAATAATCCCGTCACTGAATCCTATGAATAAATGAATAAATTCATAAATATCATAGACACCTATACTTACTTTTACCTACATGGCTTTACCTTACCATGTGGCACCCCTTTAGAGCCACATTGGCCATGTGTGCACTGTTTTACCAAAATACCCAATTGTTACCCTTTTCTCTTAGAGTTACACCTCCCATACTATTTTTCGTGTAGTGGGATCCACATCCACCATATTTTTGTTATTAATAAATGTTTAATTACATATTAGTTAAAAAT
The DNA here is from genome assembly GCA_000404065.3 of Pinus taeda. Classification (NCBI taxonomy): domain Eukaryota; kingdom Viridiplantae; phylum Streptophyta; class Pinopsida; order Pinales; family Pinaceae; genus Pinus; species Pinus taeda. Next base: position 1,087 of record APFE030747890.1, on the reverse strand, counting down.
CTAGGCTCTTCAACCTCACAACCTTTATAGGCATAGATATTTTGTCATGCAGGCCACATAATATAACTCAGATCACCAACCTATTGTAACATATTCTGGCATGCAGGCCACATAAAATTATTCTCTTCTCCTTTAGAATCTACTTACAAACAAGACTTCAAAGACCCAAATACCCAAGCGAATAAACCCTCCAAGCCCCAAGCCATCCCCCAACAAGATCTTCCCTAATAAAACTTCCAAAATTTTGATATTGTTACACTGATACTACAACTTCAACCCCTGCAACAGAATTTTGGCACTGTGAATTTGACCCCCTCTACTACTACAGAAATTTTACATCTTGCGACATGTAGTTTAAAAAACCCTAGTGAGACAAGAGAGAAATACTTCTTGGTAAATTTCAACTTTTTCTCCTCTTATTCAACCTCCCAACTACTCTTCCTCTCATTTTCTATTGCAGACCAAACTTTCTTGAGATGTGTGTGAAAATGAGTGGAATTTCACTCCTTTATATAACCTTTCTTGATGCTCGAAGAGCCCTCTTTTAGGCCTAGTTAATCTTGCTCTTGTTACGACTTGGACTTGGCCTTATCCATGGGTTTTTCTTGATAAAATAAATATTTTTCTTCATTATTATGAGTTCAAATGGGACTATAACACATGACCAATATTATTATTTATCCAAAAAAGGACTTAAAGACCTAAAATCATGAAGAACATGCTTTGACTCAAACTTGAGTATGAAACCAATACTCCAAAATAAATTATAATTTTTTCTCTTTCATTTGCTTTCATTTCAAAGAATATATAATGTCATGATTATAATTGCATCATAATGAAGATCGAACCTAGTTACAATTTTCTCCCTCTCTCTCCCCCCTTCTCTCACTTCCCACTTTTGTCCCCAAAATCTCTCTCTCCTTCCCTCTCACCCATTCCTCCCCCTCCCTCTCTACTTCTCTCTCTCCCTCTCCCTCCATAACCTTCATCCTCTCCTTCCCCCCTCTTTCTCTGCCCCACTCCTTCCTTGTCCCTATCCCTCTCTCCCTCTCTCTCCCTACTAATCCTTGTCCTCTCTCCCTTCTTA